>CABFVX010008648.1:0-22798 GCA_902151425.1 Timema shepardi | reverse complement strand
CATACATACATACATACATACATACATACATACATACATACATACATACATACATACATACATACATACATACATACATACATTCTAGGCAATGTAGCGTTTTGACATAGTTAGCTAATTTTATGAATATATGAGATGTATATGCTAGAAAAATAAAACACATTAGTTAGTAAAAGTTTTGAACATCATATCTAAGTTTGAAACTGGTCACTTGTTTCTTTAAATAAGTTGCTGTACGTTAATATATTCCATGTTTTTAGAAGGAAACCCATTGTGGAAGGGCTTATTTCGTAACGGAATACTACCCTATAGTAGTATTTTGGTAAGATAGACCTGCCAGAAGGGACTTCCTACTACTATTTAGAAGGTCGTATTCCTACCTAAAACTACTATAAAGTTGGATTCTGGTATGAGTTAAGGCCTTCCATATTGGGTCTTCTAACAAAATCATGGTATAATAATGCCCTTTACAAGCTTACATCATAAATGATTGAGTTAACGTAAAACTAATACACACATTATTTTCATATAAACAAATGTATTCAAGTTGCTAGCTATTTTATTTAATTACAGTTATCTAAATCTCATTATAATTGGGTTTATTAATCTTATTCTGAAATCAATATACGAGATAATAGGCAAATTTAATTATATTGTAGCATTAATATATTGTAAACAACATGGGTGATAGCTATACTTTTAGTATAGTAAGTGTTTTACTCGTATTTGTACGCCATCCCCGGAGAAAGTGAATTTGATATCCTTTAAAATAAGTGTTCCTCCGGCCAAGTGTGATATATAATATTTCACTATTTTCAAACAAAACATTTTTATGCACCAGAAACTAGATCTCGCACAAGAACATTGAAATAAGCTGTTAGCTTTGTCCCCTCAGAATCAAGCAGACGACACAGGGGTGTGTTTATGTCCATCCAGTACATAGACCACTGTCCTAGCCTTGTAGGCCCACTCATAAAGAGACCTTGTGTATAAGTGTTTCCTCTTGTTCTCAGAGACATACAAGGTGAAGGACACACACTCTTGTCTATAAGAGGGGGTTGTGTACTGTTTATGTTTCAACAGTCCAAAACTATTTGTCAAGTTTGGCATGATGAAGGAACTTGAGTGTGTGTTCAACACATGACCCAGATAGACAGAAACTCACCCACTAGCATAAATCCCCTAATCTGAACAACATAATCTGTTCCATTAGGAGATGGAGATGGTATTTTATTTATTTAAACGTATTTATTTATTCTGGATTAATGAAGTTAACTACTTGTTTTTGCTTAACCAGGTTACAAAATAGTCAATAGTCTACTAATTATAACCCGCTTCGGTGGCGTAGCTGGCTAACGCGCTTGTTGTGTTGAGCTCGACTGCTGAGGATGGGGAGATCGAGGTTCAAATCTCGGTCGGGTGAACTGAGGGTGGTTTTTCCTAAATGGTTTTCCACTCTACCTCCTCGAAAATGCGGGTTCACTTCCTCTAATTCAACCTTCTCAATTCCTAACCCATTAGAGTAATTAGTACTTAAAGCGTATAACCCGAACGGGTAGTAAGACGTGGTGCTAAATATTATTATTATTATTACTAAATAATAAATTGAAAAGAGGTAACTAACAAACTACAATATTAATAAAATGACTATTTAAAACTAAACAATGATAAATATCCGTAATCAAACAAATGGATAACATTTCTATATGACATATTATCAAAAGTTGTATTTAATTCATACATCATATTATTGCTTAATAATTCGTATATAGTGCATTGTACTAAAAACCAGTTAATGATATTACATCCACAAATATTATTCACTCACTATCTGGTGTAATCGTTCTTAGCACTATAAAGTAATTGTGATATTTTATATTATACAGGTGACCTGGCGGTCTAGGGGTAAGGTGTCAGACTTCTGTGCTGGCGGCCGGGGTTCAATCCCCGGTCCCGGCAAAGATTTATCTGATTATCAAATCCTTCCTTCACCTCTGACAAGACATCTTGTGAATGTGGGGAATGCCAGGCCTCCACCATGGTTCGGATTCCACGTTAAACTGTAGGTCCTCCATTTCATCTCACAATCACCCAACCATTACACATTAGCGTAAGTGCGTATAACCCGAATGGGTAGTAAGACGCGGTGATAATAATAATAATAATAATATATTATACAAAATAAGTAACAGATAAAAGTAACAACATCTATTATAATGTTTAAATATTAGGCTGACTCCATATTGATTTAAAATGTGTTTTACAAATTGCGAAACGTAGGCTTCGAATACAAAATGTCAAAATAGAGATTTAATCCGGACATGCTAAAAGTTAAAATTTCATTTGAAAACTAAGCTATATCCCATCTCTACACACAATATTATTAGAACTGTGGCCTGTTTGTTGGTGCTTGGAAAAAAAGAAAGAGAAGGAAACGGAACTCCTCACGGACTTTCTCACTCCATTGTTTAAAAATGGAGGGAGATATCTAATCAAAACTCGTAATATATGGGAAACGAGATAAAATACATTAGCAAACCTGAGCAAAAATTGCTTTGTAATTAAGTTAAACTTTTTTGACTTCCGGATTTAGATTTTAGTATTTTATTTAAAAAAAAAAAAAAATTTTCAATAGTTTATTTGGACAAAAAAAAGAGATAGATATTGGGTTTACAAGGGTCAATAGTTCGTATTAAAATCTCGACTTCTGGTTGAAATGTTCGACATATTATTAGGGGTTGCACATATTTTGGTTGTCGCACTTTTATAAAATTCCTCACATATAAATTTGGACCAATAAAAAAGGTAAATATTGTCCATTTTGTATAAAATGAAGGAGATAAATCATTGCTGTAAAACATTCCCCCTAAGAGCTTAAAGAAAAAAGAACATGCACTCTTTGAGAGACTTAATTATCTATTTACTCTATGGAATTAGAGAAATATTGCGTTAAAACTTAAGTAGTATCTCTGTAAAACTAAAGATCACAAAATCGTATTAATATATTTGCCAATATCTCCGAAACTATTGGTTTTATAAAGATATATTTCAAATATAAGTTATTTTATTTTTAATAGTACTACAATTTTGCCAAGATACGTTAATTAGTATATTAAATAGTTGTGGAGATACGGAAATTTCCGCTTCTGTAAAGTACCCTAAAAATAATTTTCATAGGAAAATGAAAATAGCTATTATGTTTATAGTCTTAAACAACGACTAGATACGAATTTTTATCAAAACCGTTACAACTGATTTTGAGAAATTAGATTTTTTCTTTTTTTGCCCTTTATTTAACTACTTTTGAACTTTTGAATTTAGGGTTAAACAGACACACAGGCAGACGGATTAGCAAAAATCACATTATAGGTTTCGGGGGGGTCATGAAACAATGACATCAATCAACATCTCGTGGTTTTTTCTACGGTGACCTGGTGGTCTAGGAGTAAGGTGTTGGACTTCTGTGCTGGGGTCCGGGGTTCAATCCTCGGTCCCGGCACAGGTTTATCTGATTACCAAACCCTTCCTTCACCTCTGACAAGACATCTTGTGAATATGGTGAATGCCAGGCCTCCACCGTGGTTCGGATTCAACGTTAAACTGTAGGTCCTCCATTTCATCTCACAATCACCCTACCATTACACATAGTTTCAGAGGTGTGGTAAAACCTGAGAATTTACGGACCAGACCGGAAAAATTAAAGTAATTTTGAAAAAAAAAATGAGAGTAGCCATTTTGTTGATAGTATTGATAAATGCTAATAAATGAAATTTAATGAAAACTATTATAGCCGATTTTGAGTAAATGGATATTTTTTCTCTTTTTGTCCTTTAGTAAACTACCCTTAATGTTAGGGTTAGATATCTAATTCCAAAAACTCCTCGGGGCAAACCTATGAAAACTCTAGATACCAAGTTTTAGCCCGATCGGTAAAATAGTTTAAGGCTCTAGTCCAAGGTGCGGACAGACAGGCAGACAAACAAACGGAAATTCAAAACAACATTTTTGGATTCGAGGGATCATGAAACGTCAAAATGCATCAAAATCTCGAGTTTGATTTTTGACGATCACAATACTTTCTAGACCTGTATGCTAGAGAGAAAATGAAAGAATCAACATAGTAAGTATTTGGTTATTAAGGAGTTAAGAAAAACAAAAGATACGTAGTAGTCCTATTGTTGTTACAATGGTATATTTCTAGGATGTTTACAAGTGTTCGAATAATTATTCATGTGGACAGACAGATATCAAAACTATTTCGAATTATGGTGCCCAACATCCAGCAGCAATCTTTGTATAACTTCTTACTTTACAATATGAAGATAGCCATGACAATACCAAACCAAATGTCAATCAATAAATAGAAGACATATCTTTGAAAGAACCATTATTCAGCCCATTAAGTGAGCGTAAAAACAAACACAATACAGAAAAAAAAATATTATTTGCCAAAAAGAGCGATCAGAATAAATATCTAAATAAATTATAGAAATTGTTACAAAACCATATTAGTAAAAACAGTATTACAGTATTTAAAGAGAATAACTGAAATAAGCTTTTAAAGAGAGGTTGGCTCCAGCAAGTCTATGCTAAATTTAAAATGTCTATTACAACAAAAAGTTGTTTATATCCTCCCCGAATCTTAGATATCAAATTAAAAATCTTTCATGATGTTCTAGTTAACTGCAGTCCATCCACCTTAATGACCAATTTCAATTTTCTACCACACCAATAATTGTTTTATTAAGTTTTGTAAATGCTTAGACTCTTATGGCTATTTAGAATTATTCTTTTACCATACTGGAAGTATTTTATATACATTTTTGTAGGGGAACTTTCTCCCAATTTTCCAGCAATGCTAAGTAAAAATAGTGCTTAGCCTGAAAAATTTCAATCTTATACCACAGTGAGAAGTAGTTTTTTTTTGAATCTTTAGCAATTTAAAAATCCCCCTTTTTTCATTAATATTTACTTATAAATTTTAAATATTTAATAATTATTGGGGTATTTGGAGTCAACCCAATTCATTCTTCACGTTTTCTTTAACTTCATGTGTCTCCTAAAAATATACAAGGGGATGGATGTATTCGAGCAACAAACAGAAAATTGCATTTTTATACATTATTATAATTTGTTCTTTCAAAATTTCTGGATTTATGAACTTCTACACACATAATTACAAACACACTTACATACAGACAAACAATTATCCTACATTATTTATAAGATTATTTATTCCCAATGTCATAGTTGAGATACCATACGTAGACTTTAACCGTACTATCCTTCTATTTGTACTCAGCGTATAACCCGAACGGGTAGTAAGACGCGGTGCTAAATTATTATATTTTTACTCTGTTTGAAATCACACACACTGGAGGTCACGAGGCTTAAGGCGTCAATATATATATATATACACACATTCAACTCTGCTTAGAGTGAATCACAATAAGCTCAGAAACTTGATTCACAATGTCCGAAGTAGTTGCTTGCTGTAATATGTTTTCGATAATATTTTCTATGTATCCTTCTCGTTTTTTCCACACCTGCTTTCAATTTGGACAGTAAATACATTTGACACACCTTAGAACAGCGCTAAAACTTTCCAAAACCTCTTTCACTGTCAGAAATATTTCTTGACCATTGTCTCATTCACTTTAAATATATTTTAATTCTATTTTGGAAGCACTTCATAAACCCAACGGTGGCTACTTTCGGTAATGTTTAATTAATTTTAACTGGGTTGTTTTCCCCACTTTGGTGACTGAATAGTCTATGGCGTCACGTTCTCATTATACTGGACTGGTGATATAGAGACAGGGAGGGTTTGAAGCATAGTCGGGTGTTCTTAGGGTAATTGTTTTCCACTCTCCCTCCAATTAAATGTGGTTATACTTCCTCTATTGTCTTGTATTCCTTATACACTAGCTTAATTAGTATATAAGAATATAGCTCGAACTGGTAGTAAAGCGCGGTGCTAACAAATAAAAACTTCCTAGTCTTTAGAGGTAAGGCCTTTAAGTAAACAAAAAGTAATTGACGAGCTTTAGCAGTTCCTTAAGTGACATTTCATCCTCATCCCCAAAAGCCATACATCCCGTAGCTAAGCTAGCGTGCCGGAAGCGGTTCTGAATAGACGCCGTTGCAACAATACTCCATGCCTTGTCGGCAATGCGCTCGAGGTATAAGTCTTAAGCCCATAGAGTGTGGTGAAGTGGCAGTCTGACTCTCATTGTTATACAAATGCACATAATATTTTATTTTATTATTTCCTTGTTTACTCTGGATTTTAAGCTGGCTAAAACGGTAAATGTTTATCTAATTTGCCTGAATATTTATCTATGTAATTCTAAGATCAAATAAAATAAATATATTGAACTGTACCTATGTGTAGATTTAATTTGAAAATGAAACATGATTTACCTACTAATGTGATTACAAAACAAATAAAATATATAATCTATATTTAAGTTAAGATTGAAATGTATTTTGTAACACTCTTTGGATTCGGAGTTGATAATAATAATAATATTTAGCACCGCGTCTTACTACCCGTTTAAGTACTAATTACTCTAATGGATTAGGAATTGGGAAGGTTGAATTAGAGGAAATTAACCCACATTTGCGTGGAGGGAGAGTGGAAAACCATTTAGGAAAAACCACCCCCAGTTCACCCGACCGAGATTTGAACCTCGATCTCCCCGTCCTCAGCAGTCGAGCTCAACACAAGCGCGTTAGCCAACTACACCACCGAGGTGAGTGATTCGGAGTTGATTTGGCAGTCAAGAAAGACAAAAAAACTTTACATTTAATAGGAGAGTACTTAATTGATCTTGTGGTTAAAGAAATAATAATTTTTTTAAATATTTGATTTCAATAGAAAAATACAGATTATTGCTAACCGTATATCCAAGTTATATACATGTGTCGCGAACTACCCTCACTGAGTTAGATCTGTCAGGATAACTTCTAGGAGGGGTATTTGTGTGGATTATAAATAATATGTAGGTTTACGAATTGTGGTTTGATAGTGGTTATTAAAAGATAATACAAAATTTGAAGTTAAACGAAATATAAATAAATAAAGAACCTTAACGCCCGTGGTCGTGGAAAAACTGGCTTCAATTGTAAATACTTAGACCGATGAAGTTGTTTGTTATCTCGTGTGAGGGGTCCCACCAACAGATGCAATGTTTAATTAATTCAAATATAAAAAGTTTTAAAAACAATTTCCCTTTTAACTTCTCCCACACAAAACCTATTATATTATTTACCTTTTTCTCGTCATAAAGAATATACTGTCCTCTTTGTAACTACACAAAGTCCCAACTTTTATTTTAAATAATATTTATCGTAGGTGACCTGATGGTCTAGGGGTAAGGTGTCAGACTTCTGTGCTGGCGGCCGGGGTTCAATCCTCGGTTGCGGCAAAGATTTATCTGATTACCAAACCCTTCCTTCACCTCTGACAAGACAGCTTGTGAATGTAGGGAATGCCAGGCCTCCACAGTGGTTCGGATTCCACGTTAAACTGTAGGTCCTCCATTTCATCTCACAATCACCCTACCATTACACATTAGCGTAAGTGCGTATAACCCAAACGGGTAGTAAGATGCGGCGCTAATAATAATAATAATAATAATAATAATAATAATATTTATCTACTGTTAAAAGCACAAACCTATAAAAGTATGAATTTTATTGTGTGCTGAATGTCATAGATCCAATATGGTTGAGAGTATTCAAATTATTGACTTCAGGGCCTGGATTTACTAATGAGTGCACATCTGTTCTGTTGCGAGTCTAGAAATGGCGCAACTTTGAACCCAAGATACTCCCAAAGATGCGCCTTATTATTTATTTATTCACTAAAAAAGGCACAAACTGGTTGCAAGATTATCATGACATCACCATAAACATAGTCAATTGCGCTCTTTTAGACCAGTCCTTGTGGATAATTTACTTTCAAGTCAAGGCTACATTAATTAAATCTCTAATGAAAATGACAGAAAATACAAATATTTGTAAGTATCTTGTTTGTAAACTAGCCATAAAATTAGAAGCAGCCTCTTTCTGGGTGCTTTACAAAAACAGTATTAGTATATTATTTAGTATGTATTTATATTATTAATTTAAAGCTTACTTTATATTAATAAAATATTTATACAAACCTTAAAACTTATTTTAAAACTATACAAGCAGCCATATTTAGTGACGAGATGTATTTGGACTTGAAAGGAATACAAACCTCTTTGGCTCTAGACAAAGATTACACCGTCCGTGATTTGTTTTATAATAATGCAAGTAATGCCATTGCG
This sequence comes from Timema shepardi, assembly GCA_902151425.1. Taxonomy (NCBI): domain Eukaryota; kingdom Metazoa; phylum Arthropoda; class Insecta; order Phasmatodea; family Timematidae; genus Timema; species Timema shepardi. The sequence continues at coordinate 14,480 of CABFVX010008648.1, read as the reverse complement.
TTGTTTGAATGTAATATTTCAACAATAAAAGGTAAGTAATTGCCTTGTTACCAATAACTAAATTGAAACCAATTTTATGCTGGGGAGACGTGTGTTATTATAATTTCTTTATTATTAATTGGAACGCAGTTAATTATTAATATAAGCCATTACGATAATATGCCGCCATTTAAATTGATTGAAGTGACAAACGTGATTTAATATCTTCACATACTATTGAGTGGCGGCAAACAAAAGGAGCACATTTGCTCTCTAATTGCGCCTGCTACAGTGAGTGAATACGTGTTTGGGCACATCTTTCAAACTTGCCCCAGTGCAACTATCTGCTACAGTTAGTGAATACGGGTTTGGGCTCATCTTTCAAACTTGCCCCAGCGCAACTATCTGCTACAGTTAGTGAATACGTGTTTGGGCACATCTTTCAAACTTGCCCCAGCGCAACTATCTGCTCCAGTTAGTGAATACGTGTTTGGGCACATCTTTCAAACTTGCCCCAAAGCAACTATCTGCTACAGTGAGTGAATACGTGTTTGGGCACATCTTTCAAACTTGCCCCAGCGCAACTATCTGCTACAGTTAGTGAATACGTGTTTGGGCACATCTTTCAAACTTGCCCCAGCGCAACTATCTGCTACAGTTAGTGAATACGGGTTTGGGCACATCTTTCAAACTTGCCCCAACGCAACTATCTGCTCCAGTTAGTGAATACGGGTTTGGGCACATCTTTCAAACTTGCCCCAGTGCCACTATCTGCTCCAGTTAGTGAATACGGGTTTGGGCACATCTTTCAAACTTGCCCCAGCGCAACTATCTGCTCCCGTTAGTGAATACGGGTTTGGGCACATCTTTCAAACTTGCCCCAGCGCCACTATCTGCTCCAGTTAGTGAATACGGGTTTGGGCACTTGTTTTAAACTTGCCCCAGCGCCACTATCTGCTCCCGTTAGTGAATACGGGTTTGGGCACTTGTTTCAAACTTGCCCCAGCGCCACTATCTGCTCCCGTTAGTGAATACGTGTTTGGGCACATCTTTCAAACTTGCCCCAGCGCAACTATCTGCTACAGTTAGTGAATACGGGTTTGGGCGCTTGTTTCAAACTTGCCCCAGCGCCACTATCTGCTCCAGTTAGTGAATACGGGTTTGGGCAAATCTTTCAAACTTACCCCAGCGCAACTATCTGCTACAGTTAGTGAATACGGGTTTGGGCACATCTTTCAAACTTGCCCCAGCGCAACTATCTGCTACAGTTAGTGAATACGGGTTTGGGCACATCTTTCAAACTTGCCCCAACGCAACTATCTGCTACAGTTAGTGAATACGGGTTTGGGCACATCTTTCAAACTTGCCCCAGCGCCACTATCTGCTACAGTTAGAGAATACGGGTTTGGGCCAATCTTTCAAACTTGCCCCAGCGCAACTATCTGCTACTGTTAGTGAATACGGGTTTGGGCACATCTTTCAAACTTGCCCCAGCGAAACTATCTGCTCCCGTTAGTGAATACGGGTTTGGGCACATCTTTCAAACTTGCCCCAGCGCCACTATCTGCTCCCGTTAGTGCAGCCAGGCTCAGATTTATACAATCATTGGCCAATATTGACCGAGCTGGAATCGTGTTGGCAGTCAAATAATTCCATAGAGAGTAATCTTTCAATAAATTGCCCTTTAAGAATATGTATTTGAAATAAAAACGAACATTAAAAAAGTCAAACTACCCCCACCTTCCTAAATGTGCAGAGAACAGGGAAATTGTAGCTCTTAATCACAAAGCTGAATATATTAGGCCGTTATTATTTATTTTTAGGTTGATTTGTATCCAGAGATATAAAAAAACTTAATCAAGGAGATGGAAAAGCTTCTAAAATGAAATTCACCCACAGTATTGTGGAAATAAAATGGCATGGTACTGTGCAAACCCCATGCCGGAAGTAATATACAATGAACCTAACTGAGAATAGAACCCTTATATCACCATCACTGGCGACAAAATGTTTTGAATGTTTAACGCCTTTGCCATTCAACCACCAGTGCGGACAACCAATACGTTAATACATGTGATGCGTCTTACTATCATATTTGTATACTTACATCAGGTAGAGACGAGAAATATAAAATATAGAATGAGTGTACCCACATTTGCGGTGATAAAGTAGGAAACAATTTATTTTTAAATAGGAAAAAAAACTTCTGTTTACCTGGTCAAGGATCAAACTCTGATCCCTCACGTCACAGTACAAACCCAAACCGGTTGAAACTGACGTCTTTATAATTGTTCACGCTGGTGCGTGTCAAGCAGATAATAGTTTTATGTTACATTATAAATCGGTGACCTGGTGGTCTAGGGGGTAATGTGTCAGACTTCTGTGCTGGGGGGCCGGAGTTCAATCCTCGGTCCCGGCAAAGATTTATCTGATTTCCAAACCCTTCCTTCACCTCTGACAAGACATCTTGTGAATGTGGGGAATGCCAGGCCTCCACCGTGGTTCGGATTCCACGTTAAACTGTAGGTCCTCCATTTCATCTCGCTATCACCCTACCATTACACATTAGCGTAAGTGCGTATAACCCGAACGGGTAGTAAGACGCGGTGCTAATAATAATAATAATAATAATAATAAATTATATTTCAAAGAGAAAGTAAATATAAATCATCTGTTTACAAACGGCGAGTGCCAAGTTGAGACCGTCTCTCCAGTGACCGTGGTATTGCGCTGTCCTAAGTTTGGCCGGCTTAACGCGATTGTTAGCGTCGTCTCCTTGCCTACGTCACGAGTTGTTTCTCTAAAACACACACTTCAACTTCCAACTTGTAGGAGTATGTGTATGTGGGGGAATTAAATGACTCGCAAGAGGGTTAAAAGCGCACCTTCATTTAATTGAAAACTACACCCTCAAGGCTGTTGTAAAACTAAACACAACATGAGATGTTGATGCTTAAAAGTAAAACGAGTCAAGTCAATATAATATCTATTATACTTATCTTAAAGCTTCAGTTAGATAGTCTACCTGTTAGTAGGGTTAGGTGGGGAGGGAGGATTGCCCACGCCGCCCCTGTTTTTGTTTCGGATGGACTTGGGCTATCTTAAGGCTCCCCCTTCCCCCTTCCCCCCCCCCGCATATTTTTACTTATTTTCAAAAGCTATATATCAAATTTCTATACAGTATTGTTTAACTAACAGACTTATCACATGTCCCTGGTTGGCCACTGACATATCTAGTGGTTTCATACAATATACATAAATGATACTGTGCACCGCATGGGATTTCTCTCTTAGCTTATTAATAATAGTTTGACGCTTTATTCTCACGGGAAATCCACATCAAAAATACGTAAAATTAGGACGTTCTATATCAATCTTTCAGCTTTTTACCTTCTCGCTACTTTACAGGTATAAGCACCGTGCTAAGTGCAGATGATATTGTAATTCACGACACGAGCGTGCAAGACGCCACATTTTTAAGTTCTTGCAGAGAAAATACGAGCGGCATCATGTTTACCGAGATCAACAATCTTAAAACATAGCTCACCGTTTCTCGTAAACTACTTGTATAATCTGGGGAATGCCAGGCTCTCCACCGTGGTTCGGATTCCACGTTAAACTGTAGGTCCTCCATTTCATCTCACAATAACCCTACCGTTACACATTAGCGTAAGTGTATACAACCCGAACGGGTAGTAAGACGCGGTGCTAATAATAATAATAATAATAATACTTGTATAATCAGTAGTTTTTGCAGAAGTTTTATAAAAACCTTAAAAAACCTGAGTATATTATTAATATTCTCATATTCAAATTGATTTGATTTGAAAAAATAATCGTTTTTACAATAAAATAACTATAATTATGTTTTTATTGCATACATATTTTCACTCTTTGTAGAAGTTTTTTTCTAATTGAGATAGATGGGTGGTATAAATGTACGAAATGATAATTATGAACTGCATTTTATTTTGATAAGACTCATTCCTCTAACACTAATATGTTTTAAAGTTTGATGTGTTTAGCTACGAGATCTTCACTCGCATCAGGTTTTCCATAACAAACATGTGTCCAACAAACATGTGTCCAACTAACATATGTCCAACAAACATGTGAATACATCGTGGTCCAAGATAGTTTCTAGATACATACTTAGCATTTATTGCCTACGATCTAAAGTCGATATTAATCATTTTCATGCACATTATAGGAAAACCTTCCTTGCTAAGAAAAAAAATATCTTCTCTTTTTTATAATAATCCTGGGAAAATCTTGATGAAAACAAATATCTTTCCTCATTTTCCCATGCATTCCGGAAAATCATTTATTAATTTTCCACAGATAATGTGGTCTTAAGGTCTAACTTAAGACTAGGAAATTCAACCTAAAACGAGTATAAGCTTTTCAGAGGAAGATTCTTTCTTATATTTTCGCCCACCCAGCCTGAACTATTTTCTGAGAGAAATACAATTTAAACCTACTCCAAGGAATTTTTCAGCGAACACTTCATTTTAACTGTAACAGACGATTTTCCAAAGAAAATTTGAACTTAGTGGCCTATTTAAGATTTCTGGAGAAAATTCGATGTTATTGGGTTTTACAATTTCCAAATAATTTTCGGAGGAAAATTTGAATTCAACTGACTGTAAAATTTTACGGTAAAAGTTCGTTATTACGCCTAATCATTTTCCTTGAAAAATTAAAACTCAATAAATTCTTCAGAATTTTCGGGAATACTCGATACAATCGTGTCGCCAATTCGACCTATCGTGGTACCACATGACTCATATATTTTTTTTCGGGGGATAATTTGAATTTACTCGATTCAATGTCATTTTACGAGGAAAATAGGATCTTATAGTGGTAAAATCCGACTCTAGAGAATTTTCAGGTACAAATTTGAATTTAGTCGTCTCTATACTATTTTTCCCGGAATGGATCGAGCTTATAAATCATCACGGTCCCACTTACTCTTGAGCATTTTTTGACTGTATTATGATTTTCAAGGAAAACTCAAATCTCATCACCACATTCAAGAGCATTTTCACAGAAAAAATTGACCTCAACAGACTATCGATTTTTTTTAGTGAAAATTCGTGTTACTACCTAACCTTAAATCACTCTCCGAATATTTTTCAACTCATCCGAATATATAGCATTTCCAGAGGAGCACATAAACTAACAGACGACCTTAGATCATTTTCTGAGAAAAAATTATCCTTATATAAATTTTGATAAATACCAATATTTATTATCTAGGAGTTTCATTCTATCATACTCCAATTCTCTCTTTAAGGAGCTAGAATGGCCAAGTAGGAACTACATAGACTCTTTAAGACGAATCGTGCACGTGATAAATTCGTCATAAGCCAAATGTATTTCTAAATGTATAAAAGTGATAAATTTACCCCATCACAGAACCCCTTCCCTCACGAAATTACTGAATATACCTACACTGGTCACCAACGCACCAGTTGTGTTTGGACCTTTGCTGAGGTCAAATCTGCGCTAATCTTCTAAGTCTATACACGAGTTTCTTGTGACTGACAGCTGAGAACTGTGAACATAAACAGAATACCTACAATACAGAAAAACTATTACAAACAATTAAACCGTCAGAGAATCGTGAGCTTGTTTTTATATCACGTGGGAGACCTGGGTTCAAATCCCAGAAAGGTAAACCAATGTCATTTTTCACATATAATTCTGAATGCATTTGCTGTAGAGAAGCTTCATTTATAAAATATCAAATAAAGCAACATTTTACTAGATGAACGTAATAATAGAGTAGGCCAAACTATGTTTGTTAAATGAAGAGTAGAGATATACAACAGTAAAAACTGTCTTTATAAATGATTTATAGATTTATTTATTACCAAAACAGGAATAAATATCAAGCTCACCTGGTATAGTTTGCTGGTAATGGGGAGGTCGAGGCTCGAATCCCGACCGAGTGTACTAAGTTTGTTTATTCTCCCGAGCATTGAACAGACCTAGAAGCAGATGGGAGGATAACATCAGAATGGACCATAAAGTGATAGGATGTAGTGAGGTGGACTGGATAGGGATAGGTGGCGTAATTTGATTGGGTGAGTAAATTTGGCTCAAAATAAATATATAATATACATTAAAGATCAATACTTTCCTATATCCACCGAGTAAAATTAAGACATGTCTCTTTACTTGTATAATATTATACTCCATATGTGGAGTATCCGTTCTTCGCACCGGGGATCTATAAAGTAGGCCTAGCTTTGTTATTTTTATCTTCTCTATAATATAAATAGGAAAGTCCTCACTCACCCACTCACTCGTCACTAACTCTCTTACTTCCTGAATAGCTACAGGGCTGAAATTCGGTATAGTTGTACATCAGAGAGTACTTACAAAAACTAAGCGAATTTCAAATTAGAAATCCGGGAATTGAGGAATAGGGGGTACATTAGGAAGTCTATTAATATAAAATAATCATTTAAGGGAAGGTAGAAAATTTGATTTTGGCCCGCAGGAAGGGGTACTAATACAGATAATAGAACCATTCTTATTATACGAAATTTCAAGTTCAAGGTTGGTAAACTGGAAGTTGTTGTGTAAAAAAGTTTAAAAACTGATAGAAAAAACTATTTTCAATGGCAGTAAAAACTTAAACTAGCCAGGAAGTTACAGGAACCATTCCATGTAACAATAAAAAAAATATTTATAATTTTTAAAAGATACTCTGTGAAATTGAGTGTTGGGGGTGGGTGGGTGGGTGGGTGGGGGGTGTATCTTCTCTATATAACATAGCAAAAGCCCTCACTCACCTACCTTCTCACCCCACTCATCACTAATTGAGTTTCGGGGGGGTATATCTTCTCTATATAATATATAAAAAGCCCTCACTCGCCCACCTACTCACCCACTCATCAATAATTGAGTGTTGGGGGGGAGGTGGGGTATATCTTCTCTATATAACATAGCAAAAGCCCTCACTCACCTACCTTCTCACCCACTCATCACTAATTTTCCCACTTCTCGAATAGATAGAAGGCTAAAAATGGGATAGCTGTACTCCATATGTTACTTAAAAATACCATGTAAAATACATTTGGAATTTCAACATGGAGCATGGGGAAATGGGGTCTTATTATATAGATAAAAAGCTTTAATTGGGGTTTGAAATTGCAATTTGGCAATAAACTCGATGGACCACTCCAGAGAACCGAGTAATTTCGATAATTTTAAATTTATAGGTTGGAGTTGATTAAATCAGTGAAGGGGGTTAAATATTTCAAAACTAAAAAAACTACCTCTATGTGTGGTAGAAAAAAAGAAATGTAGATAGCAGGTTTAGGACACAATACAGTTATGTGGTAAATATAAGTAATGTTAAAATTGAACTCCAGCCTTTTAAGAATTGGCATTTCAGCTAATTTCATATAAATTTAGCTACAGGAAAAGCAATCAAATCTTAAACTATGTTTGATTATTAATCATTTATTGTTTTAAATTGTGTTACAAGACATTAAAAGTAGGTTGACTAAAAGCACGATGTCAAAATAGAGATAGATAATAAAAATTCTTCAAAAGCTGAAATTTATTTTAATGATTAACTGCTCTAAGGGCCACAGTTTAAATATTAGGTTTTGTCGAGGTTAAATTATAGCCTCAGCTTAAAATGTTTATTACTTGTTTCAATATTAAGTTATAACATAACTTGCGCTTAAACTTCAGGTCTCACTAAGTCGAATAAGGTGTAGAGGTTAGAGAGTAAACCTCAAGTTAACTACCGTAGGTAACAACATGGCCACCACTCTGTCAGCTGACTGTTCGAAACATTCCTATGTGTGCTGTTGGATTTAGTTAAGATAAAGTTTAATGACGCTATTCGATTCAGATTCAGATATGCTGGAGTGTATTAATAAGCGTAAAAATCCTACATTTTGAACGAGAACTAAAAATTACTTTGAAGAATTTGTTGAGCTAGATTAACAAAAAAAAAGTTTTAGACATTTGAAAACTATTGCCACTGATTTGTTAGAGATTATTGGAGATAGTTTTGAAAGATAACAAATGAGAGGCTAGCTATTGGAGTTATAAACCTAATATATGAAAAATATATGGACTTATGGTGATCGTTAGTATTAAACCGAATATTAATGCAATATTCTTTGATGATTGAATAGTTTGGCCAAAGGAATATAAGGAGGCCTAGACTATATTTTGGTAGCCAATCATATCAATTGAAAAGTGGGCCTTTACAATGCTTTATTTATCTAAACATTGCATAGTTATGTGGAAAAACAACTTTTATTTACATTTTTAATTCCTTTTTAGAACACTTCATAAAGGTCTAGGCATATTTGTATTACGTCCCTACAATTATTTAAGTTTCATTTGAAACATGAACCTATATGTCGAGAAAAAAATATTCACAAACAGCTGTGGTAGCTTAGTGTTTAAAAACTAAAACCTTATTGGCTATGTAGGACCTTCTTGCAACTAATTGTCACGCCTATGCTCTGTAGTGTAAAATATTTTCCTTTTTTTAATATACTAGTTTTACTCTAGGGGCCTACTTATTGGTGTAATAGTTTTGAGAGAGAATTGAAAATGTTTTCCATGAAGACCTAGACCTAGTTGTATTAAATAGCTACACTATAGTATCATAATTAAAGTTTCACTTTAAATCTGAACCCCGCTAAGAGAAAAAAATTTCACACCCAGCTGGTGCTAATTTAAAAATAAACAAAGTAGGCATAGTGGTTTAAACAAATCAACTTAAACACATTAAATAATGATTCAGTTGAAAAACACATTTTACTTGAATTTTTTATTCCTTTTTCAAACACTTCATAAAGGCCAATGCCCAGTTGTATTACATAGTCTACACTAGTTAAAGTTTCACATACAGCTGAACCCAGTCATCGAAAAAAACATATTCACAAACGGCTGTGATAACTTATAAGGCGATGGCGCATAAGATCATGTAAATATAAACCACTTTTAATTATACAGAATAGCAAGTAAACAATTATTGTATACAATAATTTCCCTCACAAGGATACGGAAAACTAAATGATACCTTACTCATATTCGAATATACTTATTCGAAAACCTTTTTGTCTTTGCAACATTTAAACAACTCAGCAAACCCATATATAAACGTAAATATTAAACTGATGTTCGAAATTTTAATCTGAATCATCAAGGTTTAAGTTATTGGTAATTACCGGGTTATTAAAGTATTATAGTAAGCAATTGGTAACCATTTTTACTATCATAAACTATTCCAAACTGTCAAAACCCGATATTTCAAGCATTACCAACACGTTTTTCTTGAAATATTAGGATCCCGCTCAATGATATGGCAATATCCTGTTATTTAGGTGAGTGTTGATTTAATTTCTTATCATAACAAATCATTACATTAATTTTGGTTTAAGCTTAAATCGATTCTTCTTATCCTTTTGAGTAGAAGAACGACGTTAAATTGTTATTTATTAGGTCATAAAAAAAAGTGCCTGGTTTTTGCGCTCCTTCCACCCCCTTTTCTAAACACTCTAGTTTATTCTTAAGCAGGATAAAATAAATAATTAAACCTATTAAGTAGATTTTAAAATAATATAACAGTTTTTGGAGGGAGTATTAGTATATAAAATAATAGTAAAATGTTTCTGAAACATACAAAATACTCGCAAACGTATGTAAAATTAAATTAGATAATGATTATTTACACATTTGAGCATCCATTTATTCCTTTTTCCACTAACAAATATTTTTGTTCAAGTTAAATCTGAGTAAAAATAAACTACCAACCTCTGCATCCAACAAATTAACTCCAAGTTAATTAACCTCCACATAAAAATTCATTCAAACAGTAAACTACGTTAACCTGAAGTTTTATCTCGAGGTTACATTTGTAACGATGTAACACAAAAGAAGAAACAAACTGTATAATGGTCCGTAACATGGGGTTGTACTCACCGCCCACCTCGCTGAATGGGGCACTCTGGAGCTCACACCTAACGACACTCTTCACCGAGGGAAGTACAACACCGACTGAAGCGAGGCCGGACTCAACACCCCGCTCGTGATGGTTGCTACGCCCGCTATAAACAAAGACTGAATTTGACCAGAGTAGTTTCCGGTTCCGTATGTGGAACGTTCTTAGCACTTTCAATAGTTCTCAGTGTCACCGTTTCCCCCACCACAGTGCTACTCGCCTCCCTTCTTTTGTTTGTTCTTCTCCACCCAACTTCCCCCTCACTGTGAATTTGCCCGAGTTGGTGTGCTATAAAATAGCTTGTAACTTTAGACTATTTACTCATTGTACCACCGGCATTTATAAGGTGAGGGCGCCGACTTAAATCTCCTCTAGGACATGAACTTCAAAATTCTGCTTGGATATCATTATGTGGGGGTGGGGGTTCTTTACAAAATTATCGTTTGGAATTAACTTTAAATAAATATATTCTTTCATTGGGGCTTTGGAAATATCTCGTGGAATTGTTACGAGTATAATTAATTGTAAATATGTAAGGTTTTTTTTACCGGCGCACTCTAACAATTTTCTTGCTTTTAATTAATTTACGCTTATTGTTTTGCTGAGTTTGGGGCCTCTGGTGCACTGACTAAAAGTAATATTTAATGACGGTTGGTCAACATATAGTTTTCATATCTGTTATACTAAAAGTAATATTTATTGACGGTTGGTCAACGTATAGTTTTAATATCTGTTATACTGAAAGTTATATTTAATGACGTTTGGTCAACATATAGTTTTAATATCTGTTATACTAAAAGTAATATTTAATGACGGTTGGTCAACATATAGTTTTAATATCTGTTATACTAAAAGTAATATTTAATGACGGTTGGTCAACATGTAGTTTTAATATATGTTAAACTAAAAGTAATATTCTATGGCGTTTATTGTTACGTCTGATCAGCATATAGGTTTCTTATTTGTTAAATTAAAATTAACAATTAATGGCGTTTAATGACAGAGATGATTATATCAAATTGTTCTCGGCTGTTAAGTTTAAATATTCTCTATTAGCGTTATTGACAGAGACCATTATACTGAATTGTGCCGAGCTGTTATGTTTTAATATTCTATATTAAACGTTGAATTGGTCCTATCAGTACTATTGTTCGTGTAATCGTGTTGTACTGCCTATACTTCGGTATCGGCCTATGTAATCAAATAAATAAACAATTTGTTTTCTCTTGTGACTCCTTGTATATTATTTATGGTACGCTTCCTGGAACCTTAAGGGTGTCACATGTAAAATATCAAATTAGCTTGGCTTAGTTAGATATTGAAATATCGGTCCTAAATACAATATTTTGAACTATTGATTATTGTTGCTAGTAAAAAGAAAGAGTGACAGAGTATTAATAATATGTTGTTAAAGATCTAAACAGATTAAAGTCACATGTTACTGTGAGAGTTTACAGTTTAAAACAAATGGATAATTCATGTTCAACGTTTCTGACCTAATATGATTGGCTATTTTGAATCGACCATATTCCATTTTTATTTTTTGGACTTTTCTAGAAAAAAATCATTCACTCATCTTCAATTAGAAATTTCAATTTTTTAAGAATTAATGGGTGTTAGGAGTAAACTACTACATTCCTTTCACTTATAGTTTTCCTGGAACTGTACAGTGATTTAGGCGTGATTGAATAACACACAGACAGACAATATTTAATTCGAATATTGTATTAGTAGGATTAAAGATTTTTAGGTATCTTGGTTTTGGAGATGCTGTTTATCATTTACACATATATCCTTAAACACACAGAAGACACATACAAACACACAAATATATGATCTAATTTTAATAATATGCTATAAGTTTATTAATTGATACTTTGGGTTTAGAAATGTGTAGTAAGACATTGAAGACAATGATACAGTTATAAATATAAAATTTACAGTAAAAATGTAAGTAGTACTAAGCAGGATACATCCATTTTACCGGAAATGAAATATGGAATAATTTGTGACGTATAGGAGTGACATCTAAGCTGCTGGTGTAAATAAAATAGATTTAACAAAGTTTAAATATCAACAGTGTTGTAAATTAGGTAATAAAATTGAATTAGTGGGTAAGCATCTCCGAATGAAGTTTAATAAAGTAATGAACATGTTCTTGTTACAACATTTTTGAAGAATATAATAATTTTAATTTTAAGGTTATGAATAAAATATAAGCCTTATTTTGGTTCAGTCCTATTACTCCTTTTTATAATCAGTCATTAGAATGATGCTGATTTATATTCTTCCGACATGTTTCGTTATAAAAAATACCATTATCATGGATAACATAAAATTAAATTAAAGAACCAGATGAAAATTGGAGAATTATGTTTACGAAAATCTTAATAAATTACCGTTATATTAATGAATTTGTAAATGACAATAAAAAACAAACAAACTTACCAACGTCGCTGTGAGAGATAAGATTCACTAGGCTTACTCTTAAACAGTTATAAAAACGTCTCTAATAAAACGACAATAACTTTTAACTTGAAGTCTTAGCCTGGTATTTATTTAATCAACACTGGAGAAAGACTCACCAGTATTTTTTATTACACTTTACAGATTTTTTTGGAATTATATAAAAATCCTAAAACTTTAGGTTTAGCCTAGATAGCAACACAGCACAAACTTGCGGTTAAAATATTGATTTAATAGACACATTTAAATTTTCGAATAATGTATATCGATCATTGAGAAACACTCGCTATATTTTTAATCACACGCTTTAATGTTATATTAGATAAATAATTATTCAAAGACCACTAAAAAACAGTTTATTTTAAAAGGATGAAACGCTCACACACTAAAATAATATTCACAAAAGAACACAAAGTTTACTAAGTATCCGAATAAATATAAAAAAAAGACACTGTATTATTCAAATTTGTAATAAAATTATTAACGGTAGCATAGACATGCCTAAATACAAATCAATAGTACTCAACTATAAAATAGTTTGTTCTTCAACTTGTTGACTCACGCACGTGGTTTCATTAGCTGTACTTTATACGATAATTCAATGTTATAATGTATTTTAAAATTGTTAGATTTTGTTATGAAAATAACCGTTTGGTTGGTTGTTTAGTATTGAAATTTTCTTTTGCTGTTTAATTTTAATTAATTGTTAAAAGCAAGAGAACGTTAAATGTGGCCCTATATGCTGAAAACAAATATGGCCACTAGATAGAAGCTATGCTTCCAGTTGATGACGTAGAGGAACTTGTTGCAGGTTAGACGGCGAGTTGTATTAATATTCGTGTTTAAAAAATTTAGACTTTATATTATTTCATAAACATTTTGTATGTTTTTTCCTCTTTATTATCACAAACTATTTATTTATGTCAAATATATGCGAGGGCAGTTATTAAAATAATAATAACTGAATATAATACCATTAAATGTGAAATTTCGCGCTCTATTTAAACTGTAATAGTCACAAGAGTTAAAATAAAGACTAGAATGAATTTACAAGACTTTTTTTCTTAAATTTGATCATGGAAAATACAATTGTTCTGTAATCTTTGGGGAAGTATTGTTAAAAGTGATTGGTAATATTTTTAGTGCTAATAATAGTAGTAATTAGTAAAAATAGTTATTTCCAAATATGTTGACAAAAGCTACTTTCAGACAATGTTAGCATCACCGATACCATCTGTTATATTCTGCTAGCTGTCATGTAAACCCAAAGAAGTGATAATTCCACTGTACCAAACTCTGGCCTAAATAATTATTCTTTTATGTGTACACTGTGAGGCTGATGTTAAACGTTGAAGATTGCTACCGTTAAATTATATATGCTTTAATTTTAAATTAAATTTGTTTTAGTGTAATATACACAGTTGTTCATTATTGCATCTTTATTTTTATATCACTTTCTCATATGGATACATTATTGAAACCTCCCAAGTTTTCGTATTCTCCTTAGTAAGCAAATCGTTTCTATTCGATAAATACAAATTGCACATAATTTAGATAGCATCTTATTTGACATTTGATATTACAGTTAGGCCTTACATTATAACTATTAATTTTTTTTTTGTAAATGATGTCACAAACTATATTAAATTACTATAAGAAAAAGTTTGTGAGATTGTAATATGATACAATACTGTGATGACATTGTACTAGGTTAGCGTTATTATTGGTCATCGTTACAGGGTAGTTTAGGGTTGAACCACTTATTTTTGGAGTGCACTGGTGGTCTTTCTCTGCATTGTAATTTTTTTACTGGGGTATTTCCATACTTTCTCCAAGGGGTTGTCCTGGGTTGAATATTCACGCTTGTGGTCAACCTGAAAACATTATTAGCACTCGTAATTTCAAAATAAATACGCTTAATTGTAAAGTATAATGGGGCGTCCCTCATAATCTTAATACCCCCCCAGTAGTGTTGCAGGCGTTTCAAAACAGTCCTTTATACACAGAAAAGTGTATATGTAAGCTATTTGGAGCGTTTATATCGAAACCG
>CABFVX010008647.1:0-17871 GCA_902151425.1 Timema shepardi | reverse complement strand
GAGCAGTACAAAATTGGAATATTTTAATTATGTGTGTAGTATAAGGACAACAATTTTTTTTTTAATTCCTACAATTGACATCCAAGAAAAAGGGGGTTAAAACTTTACAAGCGATTAGATTGCTTTTTGTAGTAAAAATTTAAAATGTTGCTGGTGATTTCAGGGGGAAATTTCTCTTGTTAAGAGCCTATTATTGTATTTATGCTCTTTGTAAAATTGTGATGGTTTTTTTTTCGATATGATTTGTAAATTTGTATATAATTTATTTTCTCATTCTTATGACCACTTTTAGGCAAATATTGTGCTTTCTATGAATTGTGTTCGTTTGTGCACTCAGTTTATGGGCTAATTGATGTTTAGTTTCAAAGATAACTTTTAGCAATTTATTGGAAGACATATTTCATTTAGGATTGTCATGGTTATCTTGATATCTAAAAAAATTCACTATATGAAGAGTGTAGTTGGAGGTCGAACATCCTAATTTGATATAGTTTTGATATTTGTCTGTCCGCGTGTGTTATTCTAAATCTGAAATTCAGAATTCAAATAGGTATTACGATAATGTTCTCTAGAAACGTCCAAAAAACTAAAATTTCATTTTGCGGATTAAAAATAGGAGATCGGATTAGGACATAAAGTGTAAACCTCTATTATGTGACTTTAATTTGTTTTAAATCTTTAACAACAGTTTATCTTAATTTTTATTATTAGCAACAGGAAATAACTAAAAAGTATTGTGTGTAAGGTAGCTATAGTTTATTATTCAAAAGAAATATCGACTTGTAAAACACGTTCAGATTATATATCTATTTCGACTACTTTCACATTTTGTAACTCTATTTTAGGTGATTGGCTTTTTTCATTTGGCGTAGAAACGCAGAGCCATGGGAACAAACGGCTATCTTCAAGAATTTGTATTGTTTTGCAATTTTCTTTTCGGAAATGGTTTGTTCTAGAATATAAGCATGTTGATTAGGCTATACCTTTTCTATACACACCTTATTTTTAATTATAACAGTGATCAAATATCGATGAAATTGAAATTTTTCAATAAAAAAGACTGCTGGCTTCATAACAAAAAATAAGAAAATGTAACAATTAATAAACATCGATACATTATCTTAGAAGGGGTGTTAAAAATACTAACAAAAAAAATTCCCTTGTTCTAGAGAAAACTGATATTTCTAGACGTATGATTTTTCCGCAAGACCTGTCCGGTATATAGCACCATTTACGGCTTCCGTGATCCATCTGTTCTTGTTGTCACGGAAGGATACTTTGGTCGATTGTAAAGCCACACCACCCCTTTAACCCTCCCACCCACCATCCCAACAAATTGGTTTTAGACTTGTACTCGACAGGGCCAAGGGCCTTAAACCCAAAACTGATTAATATCTTAACACAGTTAAATATTTGGTTTCTTTTCCCTGCGGTAATTTCTTAATACTAAAAATAGCGAAGCTACTTTATAGATTCCTCGTGCGAAGAACGGGTACACCAGCTAATAATACCTGAAATAATATTAGTTTCTCCGTCAATTTTCAAGGAACAAATTTAAGTATCAAGAAAAACTCTGTTCTTACAGAAATATAAATAAATTAAAATTATCACTTTTTTCTTGACTCTTTGATTAATTGATAGTAGCCAAGATACAGTTAGGCTGTTAGTTGCTAATCACTGCAAACTAATACTTAAATAAATCAATTCTAATGTGTGGCATTCAAAACAAAACTATTCTAGGAACAAGTAATAGGTAGTATCAAGAAAAATCTTTGAGATACGCCTGTAGCAAAAAAACTCTAGGAACCATTAATAGTTAGTATCAAAAAAATTCTCTGAGAGATGTCTGTAGAAAAACCGCTCTAGGAACAAGTAATAGGTAGTATCAAGAAACATCTCTAAGATACGTTTGTAGCAAAACAACTCTAGGAACAAGTATGAGGCAGTATCAAGAAACATATCTGAGACACGTATGTAGCAAAACAACTCTAGGAACAAGTAATAGGTAATATCAAGAAACCTCTCTAAGATACGTCTGTAGCCAAAAAGTATATAGAAGGTTGGTAAAAAGTCCGTTTTAGGGGTCTTTTTCCCTACCAAGATACTGATTTAGCAAGTTTAGTTTGTAAATACAGTTACTCAATTAAATATAACTCAAGGATCAAATTTATTTAGCTATTACTGTTAAATTCGAAATATTATTTTTCTAATTACAAACAGAAGTACTTTTGGAAGCACTTATTTAAAAACAAGTACCTATGATCACCTTAATTGTGCTAAGTGCATGGTGAGTGGAATTATGGAGAATGTGGCTAAAAAAACACTCCGATATGGAAAGTGTTCATATTATAGCAACCTCACCTCACCCCTTTTTGTCCGGATGGAAACCCCCACCGAAGACATCAGTTTTGTTGGTATAAAACAGTAATCTCTCACTTACCATGTTGTATTCTATTGTATCAATTCGACGGAGGAACAACTTGAACGTAAAACTACATTGGCAGACAGAGTAACTGGTGATTACGATGTGTGGGGCGTTGGTCTCCTCACCTCGCCGCTGATGAAGCCTCGTCTGAGACTATGAGTATCAATATGTTAGAATCTGCGTTATAGTCTTAGTACTCTTTTTTAAATAAGTCCATAATACTTTTTTTTGTGTAAGAGTTTCTGACTTGTTTTCTATGCCAATAAGGCATAGTTTTGATTGTTAAAGTATTTTCTCTTTTTCTATGTCCAATTGACCTATTACTTACTGTTTGCAAGAGCTTATGACTTTTTTCCATGCCCATAAGGCATGGTTTTGATTGTTAGAGTTATTACTCTTTTTTATGTCTGTTTATCTAGGCTCATATGACGTAGTTTTGAATTATGGGCTTTATGTTCTATTTATTTATTGTCTCATAATTTTAAATTAATATTTGCTTCCTATTTATATTATCGCTGTGTTGAGGCAGACGCTCCTTCGTAACAGAATATGCGTTAGTCCTAATTAGAAGATTCACTAGACTCAACAATAGACTCAATCTTACTTCTGTCCATTCTTAGTTACCAAAGTGTTTACTGCAATTCTTCCCTATTGGGATGTTTACGTCCATGGTAACTGATTTAACTTTTCTTAATTAACAAAGGACTGGTTAATCTAAGATATATTTAAACCTTATGTAATACTATTGACTTGTTTAAATTTAAATAAACCTATGTGTTAAATTTGTATATTGCTCTTTAGACCATGCGGTCACCGAAGCGGGTGATCAAGATTTAAGTTTATAATAATTTTAATATTAATAGTATAACTAATTTGTATAATGAATTTTAATTAATAATAATTTTCATAATAAAAAGAAGACTTTTAAGGAAAAAAAATTTTTGACTGTAAATTTATAATTTTAATCCAAAAATAAAAAGGCATCGTTACAATAAAAGTACCCAATTAATATGTACATTACTTAGGCCTAAAGTGTTTTAGTTTTAATAGAAAAAATGTTTTTTTAAATACAAGTAATTGGTTATCATACTATACTTATGAATCTATTTACTGGGGAGTTTTAGTTTTAATTTGGTTATTTTGTTCTTCTACACATTAGAGCTTGTTGAATGGAAAAAGTTATTAATTAGGTCATGTAGGAGATAGGGCGGGGGAGATTTTGGAGTCAGTAATTCTCTACAATATTAAGGTAATGGTTTCAATATTTTTGTTTATTTTCAATACAGCGGGGATCCCCCATATCCTCCCCCTCTGATCCACCACTGTCAATAAGATGAGACCTCATTTGCTCAGTTATTCTACTTAGCTTATGAGGAATCCGATATGAAATATTCAATGAGATATGTGAAAGTCACGAAAATATATGTTATTAATTGGTTAAAAAAATCAAACTAACTTAAAAATATTAAGTCAAAGAAATGATTTTTAAATTTATGCACCATTAAAGTTGCCTTTAAGTTGACACTAACATTATTTTTGTTGTTGACTATTTTAGGCGTTTTCACAGTCAGATGTCGACAAGAGTATCAACCGAAAGGAAAGTAGAACGTGGTGCTAAAAAGAATTAAAAAAAAGATATCGATAAACGTGCAATATCGGTTGGCCACTCGTTCTGTCATTGATAGATGCAATGCAATAACTCCGAGCTGGAGGCCATCATTTTGAACAAAAGAAACATTGTAATAAATTAAATGCTTTGGTTTGTAGTTATATTTTTATTTTGTTTGCGCAAAAATAAAGCGAAAACAAACTAATCTCCTAAATACATTTTGAGTTAGTTTTTCGATTTCATATCATTTACCAAAGTTAGTCTGTTCAATTCTGGAGAATAATTTATATTTTTTAGTCTTCTTTTGTAAAGTGATTGTTTTGTATAGTCGTATTCATTCAATAAGAGTTCTTTATCATATTTTTGGGACAATTTTTTGTAAGTTTGAAGGTAATTATTTATAATTCTATGGTACATTTATTGACAATCTTTTCGGCAATTTTTAGGCCAACAAATTCCGAGCCATGTTCAATCCTAATAAACCACCATTCCAGAAAATCTTGGATAAAAAACTATTTCCGGTTATAGTTAAGACTGAAAGCTTCAACTTCTGACAGATCCATTATTCAATCCAGCGCGACACCGACAGTGAAAAACACAATCTGACTTTGTTTTCGATGTTGATAATGTTACCAAGCGACTAATAACATCAGCTAATCCTGGCAAATGATCCTGCATCGTGTGTCAACATCCTCTCTTTCTCTTTCACGTGTGTCAACAGCCTCTCTCTCCCTCTATCTGGATGTCTACCTGGACGTGAAGTGCACTGCAGGTGTTCGCTGGGTGATTAATTACGTCGTGAATTAAATTAATTGGAAGACATTGACGTAGCGCCTGCTTTAGTAAGCAGGCAGGCAGGCAGGCAGTTCCAGTAAAGAGGAATTTCGAGCCGAGGTTAATCTCAGTCTGGGGTGAGAAGGAGGAGGGGCGGTGAGGAAAGGGAGGGGTAACACAGAGAGATAGAGGCACATGAGAGTAATTACTGTAACAAGACTGTCGACTTGATAAGGAGTAAGAGCGGTCTATATCACGGTACAGTCATAATAATAGTAGCTTTAGTCCAGTATGCAGGATTGCAGGTACAGAACTGAGAGTGGCAGAAGTGCGAGTGGAGTCTTAGGGTGGTATGCAAGCATGTGAATGGTGTGCCAGTAGTGTGAGTGGAGTATTAGGGTGGTATGCAAGTATGTGGCTGAGTGTGGCAGAAGTGTGAGTGGAGTCATAGGGTGGTATGCAAGTATGTGGCTGAGTGTGGCAGAAGTGTGAGGGGAGTCTTAGAGGGGTATGCAAGTATGTGACTGAGTGTGCCAGTAATATGAGTGGAGTCTTAGAGTGGTATACAAGTATGTGACTGAGTGTGCCAGTAGTGTGAGTGGAGTCATAGGGTGATATGCAAGTATGTGGTTGAGTGTGGCAGAAGTGTGAGTGGAGTCTTAGAGTGGTATGCGGGCATGTGACTGAGTATGCCACTAGTGTGAGTGGAGCCTTAGAGTGGTATGCAAGTATGTGACTGAGTGTGCCAGTAGTGTGAGTGGAGTCTTAGAGTGGTATGCAAGTATGTGACTGAGTGTGCCAGTAGTGTGAGTGGAGTCATAGGGTGGTATGCAAGTATGTGGCTGAGTGTGGCAGAAGTGTGATGGAAGTCTTTCTCTCAGCCCCTTTCAGATAAAGTATAGTGATCGTTAAAAAAAATCAAACCCTAGATTTTGATAAATGTCTAACGTTTAGTGACCCTTGAAACAAAAAAAGTTGTTTCGCAATGCTATCTGTCTGTCTGTTTGTACCTCGAGTCAATTACGCCAAAACTTGGCATCTGGGGTTTTAATAAGGTCCCCTCAAGGTGCTTTTAGAATTATATATCTAACCCTAGAACTTAAGGGTAGTTTACCGAAGGGCAAAAAGAGAAAAATACATTTTCTCAAAACTAACCAAAACGATTTTGATTTAATTTGATATCTATACACTGTTTATCATTATGAACAAGATAGCAATTCTTATTTTCTTGTGAAAATTACTTTGAAGGTACTTTGTGTAACAGTGTTCCTAGTTCCTAATGCCTGCCATAGAGTAGTAAAAGTGTGAAATACGTCATTTACAATCTTTGTCTTAGTGTGCCTACAAAAATGTACATACCTATTATTTCGTTTCACATATCTTACGAGTTCTTAGTAAATGTATATCTTAAGATAATAGAGGGAGAATGTCTGGCCAGTGCACAGTATCACCTTTCTTTATATAGTACCATGTCTTATTACCCATTCAGGTTATACGTTTATTTACTAGTTAAACTGATAGTTTTAGTGATTAGGGAGGTTATATTAAAAGGAAGTGCACCCGGATTTGTGTGGAGGGATAGTGGTAAACCATTAAACATGAGAGTAGCACGTTAGACTATGCTGCCAACGAAATGGGTAGTATTATTAGTGAATACATAGTGAATACATAAAGTATTCTAGTTATAAAAACATTCTAAAGCCCTTTTAAACCTATGAGCAAAGTTCTTGAATCCAGGTCTCGACACTTTTAATATTATTTGGGGTGATAGGGTCACTGCACCATTCGTGCCTATATCTCTCTCTTATGAAATAATTGTTCTCATCTGACTCCCCTTTCCCCGTTGTCAGCAAAAATAAGCAAAGATCAAACCCTCCCTACCCCCCTAAGTTGCTCAATTAATACATGAATGCCTTCTTTAGATATAATAGCAAAGCTATTATATTTGCCAGTTATGGCTAGAGCCGCAGCTAAATATTATTATATATATTATTTATGTTGTCAACATCCTTTTTTTCCAACTAATACAAAACCTACAGCGATGAATAAGATACCAGGGGATAGGATTTTTTTTTTTACCGATTTCTAACATAGCATACTCAGTTTACGTTAAATCAGCCTGTCAAAGACAGGCTTACAAACTGGTATTCTTTAAATTGAAAAATAATACCTGGATACGGGAATCAAATCCGGGACCTTTGGCTTAGTACGCCAATGCTCTGACCACTGAGCTATCCAGGAATTGTCCCGGGCACGTCCTTTAGAGTTTAGAATAGACCTTTCGACCACCGAATCTAAATCCAAATTTATCATAGTTTCATCAAATAGCTACGTATTTATTTAAACGTTTGCAAGATCTTTTCTTTAGTATTTGTAAAATGCCCGTGTAGATTGGTTGTCGCTCAAACCCCGGCTGGTGTCAAAGAAGTGACTGCGCCACGTTCCAAGAAGTTCTCCTTCTCTCTGACAGACTAGTAAAGTGGCCCGGCACGGTGGTGTTTATTCCAAGAACCGGTGCTATTAACACTCGACTGGGTGTTCATAACTTCATCCCGCCTCTGTTCTATTATAAACCCTAAAACTCGGAGCATCACGGGGAGATCTCTTTGCTGGTTTGTTGGAAGAAAACTCTTCTCTCCCCCACATTGTTTATCTTCCAAAGTGGTTTTCCGGCCCATTGCGTGCAATCTAAGAGCGACCCGTCTTCTAAGCTGAAACTCTACTAGCGGAGCACAACACATTTGGCCCGTGATGTGGAGGACTTCCTGGGACACTTGGAGTTGGCTGCTTAGGAACACTTTACATCTGGACGAGCTAGGGGGTAGGGGGAGAGAATTTTCTTGAAATAACTTAGAAGATACCAACCTTATTTTAATATCCTTCTTTCTATAAATATCTACGTCTTTATCGTTTTATCCATATCTATACATCTATTCACTAATTGAAATATCCAGCCATCTATTAATTTCAATGAATCTATTTCTTTCTATATATTTACATATTATATATCCATCCCTTTATTTAACTCTATTTATCCATTCCGCCATCAATTATTATAACTATACTATATGTAAGCCAATGTATCTATATGTGTGTAGTGTTAAGGAGGGATGCAATACTGCGTGGGGGTAGGGGAGGAAGTCAAGTGACGTCACTATTGAAACCTGGCTTACAGCATTTTGGACTGGGGTTTCTTAATCCACAATAGACCATCATAGACTATTTATTATTGGTCTATACTAAAACTCCCCACACTAAGACGGATTGCCCTCCAGCTATTTCTCTCAGTTAACTCCTCAACGTAGTTGGAGGGGTGGTGACCCGATCCACAATCAGACGAGGTCTGATGAACGGACGGGACGGCACGAGGTTCTCATTGCCGTACAAAGTTGTACAAGCCTATCATTGATCTATTATTAGTGTCACAAAGTCTTTCATTTTTTATCTTGTAAAGTATAGTACTAATATAAATAGCACACACGCTCCGGTGGCTGCATGTTCTAAGGCGCCACTCTTGCAGTAGACTAGGCTGCCTATGATAGTGAGATCGAGGTTAGTATCTCAGTCAGGTGTACTGAGGGTGGTTTAGAAAAAATATGTTCCCCTCTCCCTTCACTCAAATGCGGGTACAGTTCTTCTAAATATAGCGTTAATAATCTCTAAAACCACTAGCGTAATTAGTATATACACAAGTATAGCCTGACTGGGTAGTAAGACGCTGTGCTGTAAAAAAAAAGAAGCAATTTTTTTGATGAAACATTCTCATTTTTAGCAATTCAGAAGAATCACCTGAACAGGTTTCAAAAAAATATTTAACAATAATTGTGCTTTCTGTATTATTTTGTTAACAAACTCAATAAAGTCAAACCTCGTTAAACCGGACTAATTTGTGATCGAAGCTAGCTCGGATTAATCGGGAGAGTACGGATGGGTATATGCGCGCTCCTGTGAATATGTAGACCTAACCATTACATTCAATTAACATAATATGTATAACACGTAATATATAGGCCTACTGTAGCTCTACATTCATGGTTTTGTAATTATTTTTAGTTAAAGGAAAACATATTGTGTCTACTAAAATTTGAAAACAATAAACATTTACTGTAATCGTTTATTACTATTCCCTTTTAATTTTTAATTTATGGTGACCTGGTGGTCTAGGGGTAATCTGCCAGACTTCTGTGCTGGAGGTCCGGGGTTCAATCCTCGGTCCCGGCAAAGATTTATCTGATTGCTAAACCCTTCCTTCACCCCTGACAAGATGTATATTAATCACAACTTGTGAATGAGTGGAATTCCAGGCCTCCACCGTGGTTCGGATTCCACGTTAAACTGTAGGTCCATTTCATTTCACATTCACTCTACCATTACACATTAGCGTAAGTGCGTATAGCCCTAACGGGTAGTAAGACTCGATGCTAATAATAATTATCATTATCATTTTGAATTTGTTATCAATAAAATATATTTTATGTCTGAATAGTATGTTTTATCCTAGTTTCAGAAAATCGTGTTTGGACTATCCAGAATTTTGAACTAACAGGGCTATATTAATCATAGTGTGATAATTAATAATGAGGAAATTTCATTTTGAGACTCAAAACTTGTTTGGGCACGCGAGTAAATGTCTAACAGTGTCTAACAATGTTTAACAGTGACACATCAGATTAATTCATCCTGAGGATGTTAAGAGCAGAAACTTGAAATGAGTGTCAATAAAGCAATAGCTGTGAATCCTTGTCTTCCATTCTAACACGCGTGTATAGACTATAGCGGTTGGTGGTTGAATCTGACACTAACCATGATTATATATAGAATATATTAGAACAGATCTATTAATAATAATTCAAACAATGCCCGTATGAATATAATTCCATCATTTGAATACAAACAAATTTAAATTAACATTTACCAGAAATTTTAAATTATTAGCCAGGATTGAAGCGCGAAACAATAGGATTAGCAGATATTGATAATTTCATTTATAACGATCACTACAAATAGATTAATAAATACAAAAATAGTGTTTTAAAGTACAGTTGTTTGAATTTAAACTATAGTAAAGGATTAAATATTAAAGTACAGCTATGTTTATTTTCCACTTTAATTTAACTGAGCTCCTTCTGTTGATATTCTTTAAATTGAAACCTGACACCTGGACATGCGGAAATCGTCGGCTACAAATGTGTGATAAATTAAGATCAAGAGGTATCAGATAACGCAGCCACTATCGACCGGCTAGTTGGAATTTTACTGCCTACATTACACAACTGTACGTTGACAATTCTCTGATAGCGCATATCATGATGGATTACAAATCTAAATGTGTTTATTTGTTAATTACTGTTATAGCCGCATCTAATTAACATATTTTTTAATTCAAAAATGATGCAGCTATAAACGTTATTGTCAAATATAATAGTTTGCTATTAATTCATAATGATATGCGCACTCGTTCAGTTGTCATTGTACAGTTGGAAGCAAAAATCACACCACCCAGTCAATGTGGAGGTGTTATCTGATAGCTCTTGATCTTAATTGATCACTCATATGTAGCTGACGATTGTCGCAAGTCCATCACAGACTCTGTCTTAAGATATGAGTGAACCATGGCCCTGGGCACGGGATGATTACTGGATATCTCAGTGGTGAGAGCCAAAGGTCCCGGGTTCGATTAACGTGTCCAGGTGTCATTTTTCAATTGAAATAATAATATGATATTTATACGCGGCTATAACTGTAACTAGCAAATATAGTTTAGCAATTTAATTCATATTTCTGTTGAGTTGTGTGTGTTAAAAAAGGGACAAAAGAAAATGAGACATCTAAATACATTTTGATTTTAAAATACATACGTCACAGGAGAGATGGGTCGAATCATGTAGCTTGAAACATCGATGAATATGAATATACTTAGATTTAAAAATAATAGTAGTTTTCTAAAAACTCTTTGTTCCTCAGTTCATATATGATCACGCTATTTCATCAGTGTATCAATGTCATCAATGTAAAAAAAAACTTGAATAGGTCATTTTTCAGTTATTTTATGGTTTTTCTTGTAAATTAGATTTATTTATTTTTGTTTCTACTATCGCTATCTTTGTCATTTGTATATAGAGGTTTATTTGCGTGTTTGTATGTTCACGATAAGCCACTGAACCGATCTAAACAAATATTGTCACTCCTTGTACTCTATAAACGAAAATAGGATATATTTTTGCCTGTTAAAACCTATGAAATGAACGGGTTTTTAATGGTTTTGTCTTAAACTACGCACTCAATGGTGTATTCTCATGTTGAATGTAGAATTCATTAATTTTATTTTTAACTTGTTCACCAAATCCAATACAAATTCAAATTGTAACTAAAGAATACATTCAATTTAAATACAAAGAGGTATTATATTATTTTTGTTAGGTCGGTTGTTTTATATTCAGACTAAACACTCCCTAAAGGACTTTAGAAATGTAGAATGTTTCATCAAGTACATCCACAATATATACCTCCCCAAACAAAAACTTCTAATATAAGTACTTCACAGGAACTTCTGCAAAAAACAAAACAAAAACTAACATATATAAAACGTATTTACTACGGACATTATTTCGTTAATATCAAATGTATGCGAAAGACGGTATTTTGCAAATACAAAAAGTTATATAAAAAAGTCATCAAAAGCACCGTGTTATTCATATTTCAAACCAAATTTTAATAACAAACCCAGCACAACACTAAAATAAACACACAATAATTAACATAATCACTTTCAACATCATTAGATGTTTCCGCCTCTGTGGATCGTCTGGCATTTCATATTCCATTCATATATGTCAATCTCTCCAAACTCCTCTCTCAGCCACGCATCTCCAGTCCACTCCTTTAGCTTCCATGTCCTTCTGCGCTTGGTTCATCCATCTTGTCTGTGTTCTTACAATCGGTATTCTGTAAATATTTCTTAGGCATTCTATCCTTCTCTATTCTAATCACATGACCTATCAACAATCATCTTTTTCTCTTCATTGTCTCTTTTAATGACATAACTTTCAAGCCATCCCTAATTATTTCTTTACTTATCCCATATCTTCTTGTTACATCCTCAATATCTCTTAGGGAGCTCATCTATGATTCCTGCAATCTAATTAAATCTCTCTTCGTCCATGTCCAGGCTTCAGAGCCATAAATGTCAATATTAAATGATATGCCATTTGTAACAAATTTTTGGCCTCTCTTCATATATTAAATCACCAGATTAAATCCTAAACTACATGGTAAAAATTGTCCATTCTTCCAAATCCTTTGTCCTATTTTCTCCTGGATCTTACCGTTTGAGTAATATTACTTCCTAGATATCATAAGAAGTCTTACACCTTTTTGAGTTTCTTTCCACTGATTGTTACTTTTGTTGCTGGGTTTGTGTTTCAAGCCACCTTCATCACCTTGCTCTTTTACACGTTCGTGTCCAATCCATATCATTCCATCGCTCTTGCTCATTCAGCAGTTCTTTCTCCAAGTCCTTTTCCAACTCCTCCAAAGTCATTAAATCGTCTCCGTATGTCATCACCTTCAGTCCCCCGGGTTTCTGTGAGCTGGACTTGAGCGATAATTCCATCCATTACACTGTTAAATAGGAATGGTGATAAAATGCTTCCCTGTCTCACTCCCCTTTCTGTTTGGAACCAGTCAGATTTATCTTATATTCCTACACAATTTTTACATTTATCATTTATATCCCTTATATGTTCCAATATCCCTTCACCAACTCCCCTTTTCTTAGACCCAACCACATACTTTCTCTTAGTACCTTATAATAAGCTTTTTTTTTAAATGTCAATGAAGGATATCATGGTATCTCTATAATATTACGTATTAACAAATATGATTTATTAAATAAAAGTATGATTGAGGTTTTATTATTATTATTATTGTACTTCGGAGGTCCGTTGAAAAATTTATGTCATTAGCACTTTAATTTTTTTAACATGGAAAAATCCCCTAAGGGAGATCAAGATACAATAAATACACTTGCTTAAAATGGCAGGTGTGTACAATACAATTAATAGACAATACAAATCTATCAAAATATAGTACAATTTTAAACATATGTCTGGATATATATATAAAACTGTAAGATACTTTTTTTTGCGAATGCCTGCTTAGGCATGGAAATCAAATAGGCATGTACCATGTATGGCTTTAGAAGGAGAAAGTCTACTCAGGAAGCAATCTGTAGGGCAATAGAGCTGACTGACTCCTCGTTAGAGAGTTATCTGCTAGATATTTTCATGGACATCTCGGGGGCCTTTGACAATTTATGGTAGCCGTTCAACAGTGTGAGATGCACACAGTGTCCAAGAAGCTTGTATAAATGCTTTAAGGATTACTGTATAAACAGTTATGCAATCACGAGATGTCCTAGAGCAAAAGTTCAGAAGGATGCCAGAGGGATTGGTCTGCGGACTGAGCTTTTAGGACATTAGACTGGAACCTGGTTTGAGAGTATTGAAGACATTTCTCTAGACACACGGAGTAGTCACTTTTGCAGACAACCTGTTCATAGTGGTGGAAGGTAGCACTAGGAGAAGAGAGACATAGAAGAAAAGTGGAACCAAGTTATAGAGGGACTATACACCTGGTGTAAAAGTGTCAAACTAAAAATTGTACCAGCGAAGATGACGTTCATATTGTTCAGGAGAAGGTTAACTTGACATCCTAGCATAACGGTCAATGAATCAGAATTAATCAGAACAAGCCATACGGTCAGATATCTCGGAGTAACACTGTATGAGAACAGGAACTTTTAGTCACATTTTGAGGAGGTGGGGGGTAAAACCCAAAAGGTAATGAAAAATATTATAAGCATAGGTCAACAAAGGTGTCATTTACCTATGAGGATAACTAAGACAACCCACCAAATGAAATTACTCCCATCATTGGCAATGGGTCTTGTGTATGTTCCCACAGACTGAACTGGCTGGCTAGCTAGAGAAATATGGGGGTTTCAGAGGAATGTAATATTGCAGCTATCGGGAGCCTACAGGACTATGGCGTCGGATACAATTATCGTCGCCCTAGGGGTGTGGTTATTGGATCTCCTAATTAGGAAGAAAGGAGTTGGGTACTGGTTGAGGAATAAAAACTTAGAATAAGTGAAACTGCAAATTTCCTCGGAGGTTAACACTGCTGGGGACGCAGAAGTGGCATTGTTAGCAGAGTGGCATAGATGCTGGGAAGGAAGTGAAACTGGAAGGACTTTCCAACTGTTTCCGAATATTATGGAACGATATGATAATGAGAAACTTCTACCATCCCGGGGTCTGATCCACTTTATAACAGGCAAAGGGCTATACCCGGCATCCTTATGGAAACAAGGATTAGTTGATTCCAGCGAATGTCTGTACTCTGTACTGACAGGAGGGAACACCGGAGCATGTTGTCTTGGAGTGTATTCTTACCCAAGAGGACAGAAGACCATACCAAATGGGGATAAAGGAAAGCTTGCAGGGCACATACTGACAGACACAGTCCTGTGGAATATCCTGAATGCTACTGCATCGGAAGTGTCTGAGAACGATATAAATGATTACCTGGCAATAGGTAATGAGACAAGACAAAGAAGACTAAGATAAGACAGATATGAACAACGTAAAGATACAGATGACAATGGTAACGATGATGATGACACAGTGAGCGATGCTGAGAACGACACCAGTGAGGACTCAGTAGCGGACAGCTCAGAATAGGAAGGAAGGTTGTAAATCTGGGCAAAAGCGTAAGCAGCTCCTCGAGTTGGTTAAACAATTGTGGCCAAACCCTTGGGCCGCCAAGTCTTGGGTAAAAAACATCTGGCCCTCTCTTTGGGGGTTACCCTAGCATACTGAATGACAAATTTTCAAGCCTAAAAACTACTTAGAAATATGATAACACCTAGACAAAGGAGGTAATCTTAAGCCAGTCGATCTCTTCCCTTGGCTACAAGAAAACGGGATTATAGCAGTGGGGCCTTTAGTGTCAAGATGGAAAAAGGTGGCTGTCTTGCAACCTCCTGGTTACCGTTGGCCTGAGAGTAGGGATCCCGGCCAGCCAACATTATACTAATATATTAATGTTTGGCCCAGTCAATTGAAGGCAAAATACCACATATATTCCTTCAATGGCAATATATAATAGGTGGTTTCAGAGTAGTATTCTTGTCCCAAGAGCTAGGGGTCTTCTTGGGTCAGGTTGTCTTTTATTCAAGTATCCATATTGATGCCGGAGTTAATGTACTTTACCCCTGGACTCTGAGCTCAGTGAGAAGTTCTCATAGGGACTTGATTCGTTTGAGGTTTGGTTCTTCTACCGCAACTGCTTGTTCAAGTGCTGTCCAGACCCCTGATCGATGTAAGGCTTGTCATAGCAGGAGATCATTAGGACCCACATAGGTAACTTCGTTCTTCCTGTTTCTGAGCTAGAACAGGATTTGAGGCGGTGATTTTTCCCTGTGCTTGGGGTTTGTGTTTGTAGATGAGTGCGGAGACATATTTCTAACTGCTTGTTCCGTCGCTCAGCTGGGTTTTTAAATGGGTTGTATTTTGCCATGGTCCAGTGGGTGGTCTGCCCCTTATGGCATGACTTTTACCAGGTAGTTAATTGGAACTGGGGGCCAATATCCAGTGGCCTGGCTGCATGGTATCTCCAACGGGAACAATTTACTTTCCATGGTTTTCAGGATAATGGAGGTATGAGAGTTCCATAGTGGAATGGTTGTGGTTCACTTTTAGAACAGGTCCTTGATGGCCAGAAGGATTTTTTCTTCTGAACCAATCTTGGGGATGGATCCATAAGGTCGATGTCAATCTCCAATCAAGGGTCCAAGTGTTTATATGCTTTGTAAGTTGTATTACGTTATCTACCGTTCTTTTCTACAGTGGGACAGGTGTGACAGCACTGGACATGTTGATTGACAGCTTTGAATAGTCCTACCAAAGCGTATTTTTTTAAGTGCTCGGAGGGTGTTTCTTTTTCCTAGATTACTGCTTCAACGTGGCCATGTAACTGGTTAAGGAGTTCTGGTCGCATTTTGATTGAGAATACGAGTTTCAATCTTTTTCTGGGTGCTCCCTGTAGAGAAAGTCATGTTATTGGAACATGTATCTTTTTGTGTGAAGTTTTTCTTGGCTTGTCTGGTTTGCTTCTAACATCTCGTCGAGTCTTTTTAAGTCTTGAAACATCTTCTGGGTGTCCTCGTTTAGTTGAGTTTGTTAAATTTTGTTGGGAAAGGTCTGTTTGGGTGGTACCTGTAAGAGGGTGTATTGCTGGGATGGCTTACCCTCGGGTTGAGAGGAATCATTCTATATCTCTGTGTTACGTTGAAGAGAGGCTCCTTATCTTCGGAGCTTCTAGAGAGTGTGTCTGGGAAATACTTTTCTTGTTTAGATTTTGTTGTATGTTTAAGGAATATTTTTAAGCAGTAAGGACCAACGGATTAATTTTAACTTTTGACCTTTTGTTTTTCATGGGGTAGATCTAGGTCAGGGAAATGGAAACTATTCTTAAAGTGAAGATATCATCTGAATAGATATTGTAGTAGCACTTGATAGCCCATATGATTGCAAAGCATTATTGTTTATTGCAATGGAATTTTCTTATGTGGAAGAGAATTTTGCACTATTATAAGATATTATCTTCCTGTCGTGGTTCGTCTCCTGATATTATATGACTCCAACTCCAATGCCCCTAGCGTCTGTTTTTAAAATATAGAGGAGGTCTTTATTGAGGTAGTTGAATGTTATAGAACGCCTTCTTGGTGTTTCTGAAAACCTCTTATTCTTTCTTGCCACTTACACATTTGGTTGCCTCGGTTATTCGATGGGAGTGGACCACTGGCTTTGACTAGGTGGGGACGAATTCTTTCACCCAGTTTCATGTTCCTAATATTTGTTTTAGCAGCCTTTTGTTTTTTTGGGTGGGATACTTTTGAATTACTCGAATATGTTCAGGTAGTGGGATGTTTTCTGTAGCTGTGATAGTGTTTTACAAATATTTCAAGATGGTCTTTCCAGATTCTATTTTAGTTATCAAGGGTGAAATTTTGTATACTTCCAATCTTTTCAATATTTTAGCAGATTGTGGAAGTGTTCTTCATTCTTCATAACAATTTTATAATCTGATAATGCTGTACATATACGTAAAGCAAAGCCTGGCTTGGTATCTGGCGAGTACTGGTTGACGCATTATATTTTAGAATGTTCTCGGTCCTCCTTTTAGGGAAAAAATTATGACTCTTAATTTTGTAGGTACACCCAGCTGGTGTGTGGAAAGAGGTAAGGAACTTGGAGGTAAAAACCATAGGTACTTACCAACTTTTGGTAGCTTTGAGGTCAAATAAGCTGATGACTTGGGTTGTTCTGATCTCTTGGAGGATCAGTGAAATGCGTATTTTAGGAAAATTATCATCTCCAGTGATAATTACAGTATTCTGATAATTTGACGTGCTGCTCTATGTTACGCGATTCTGAAGCATCTCCTCGACTTGAATTTTTTCATGGGAATATTGGTAACTGCATACCCTGGCAGGGCTTTTCCTTCTGATTTTGATTCCATGAGAGGTCAAGTTGGTCAGGCTGTTCTTGTTATAGATGTAGAATTCTTTAATTATTTGCTTTCATGACTTGGGATAGCTTTTTTTTTCTGTTGATGGTGTACACCCGTACTTCGTGGTTTTTAATTTGGCCGTAAGAAGGGGTGTAGTATACGATTTAATATATATGCTCTTAGCTTCGTAATCTGGATAATATGAAAGATTGTTTGTGGTCTATGACAGATATAGTGTGAGTTTCCTATTTTCAGGCTCATCTGGAATATTCCTCTAATCTTGAGTTAGGTGTCTGTCTACTACATTATGCTTGTGGGGTAGGTCTAGATCTTCTTCTTCTTCTGTCGTTTTCCAAGAATAGAGGTTCTTATGGAATTTTTGAGTATGCCTGAGTCCACTATGGCTATAAAACATCATATTGTTGTGTCTATTAGAATATAGGTATTCCTTTTGATTAATAGATTCTTAATACAACCACCGTTTTTA
>CABFVX010008646.1:2162-20719 GCA_902151425.1 Timema shepardi | reverse complement strand
GGGGGGGGGGGACCTCTGGTTAGATTAGTGGTAGAGCATTGGCGCATGAAGTCAAAGGTCCCAGGTTCGATGCCTGTGTCCAGGTGTCATTTTTCAATTTATTCTACTACTCGGTTTGTTTAGTTTAGTAAGTTGGTAATACCTCAGGGCCGTTACGGAGTCTACCGTGCGTTAATACACTTTAATAAAGTGATGGAGATCTCATATCGTATTATTTTGGCACCAGTCAGATACTTACCCGTAATGAGGTAAGAATGAGTAGGATACAATTAAGAGGAAATGTACCCACACTTGTGTATAGGGGAGTATAAAACCATTTTGTATAATAACCCTCGAAATGTACGTTATTGTAATTAGAAACTCTATCACCGGAAAGACAGATCAAACGAGCCCACCGATGTTATTCTCTTATTGTTTACATAACTATGTATTTTATTATTATTATTATTATTATTATTATTATTAGCACCGCGTCTTTCTACCCGTTCGGGTTGTACGCACTTACGCTTAATGTGTAATGGTAGGGTGATTGTGAGATGAAATGGAGGACCTACAGTTTAACGTGGAATCCGAACCACGGTGGAGGCCTGGAATGCCCCACATTCACAAGACCGTAGTTTATTGATTCCTCACCTGATGTAGAAGTGTCATCGCAGCCAGAGTACCTAAGATGGCAACCAAAGAGCTGCAGGTATACCCGAAGAACACTAGTTTTGGTTTCGGATTGGCAAACTGATCGCCATTTTTATAGCTTTGTTATAAATACACCACGTATACATTTAGTAGATAAAGTATTTTGGTCATGAAGGGGAGGCCAAGGCGGAGCTCGAACCGGCGTACTCACCAATCATACACTCACAAATGTTCCTGTATTACTAGATTTTTGTTGCGAGTTTCTTTGTTTCCTCTCTGTTTATTTCATGAACTAAAATATCCCTGCGTTTTCCACATTTTCAATATGTGGCGACCCTGCGCGAATGTTCCAGCTCTCGATACAATCCAAGGACTGAACTTAACGTGTCCCCAAACAAAATACACCACAATATGTTCGTGTGAACCTCAAAGCTCTTAACGATCGCCGAACCTAGCACGGGACAATATTATCCTTCCAGTTGGCATTACTGGGGTCTTAAGGTGGGAGATCTATTGGCGTAGTAACACCACAACACTAACTGGTGGTAAGACGCGGCGGAAATGAGTCACGTGAAGAACTAGTTCTAGTCGCTTGCGAGTGTCTCCTAGATGGTTTACACTGTCCTCCACACAACGCTGAGGTTCGATTCCCCTCAATTCCCCTCAATTAGCGATACGAGTATGGGTACGGTTTGACCGGGTTGTGAAACCAGCCTTAGAGTCAAAACGAGATGAAATGAAGTACTAAGATATATGAACAGCCTGTGTAGTCAAAACGAGATGAAATGAAGTACTAAGAGATATGAACACCC
The DNA here is from genome assembly GCA_902151425.1 of Timema shepardi. NCBI lineage: Eukaryota > Metazoa > Arthropoda > Insecta > Phasmatodea > Timematidae > Timema > Timema shepardi. The sequence goes on along the minus strand of CABFVX010008646.1, from coordinate 19,274 downwards.
TGTATAGTCAAAACGAGATGAAATGAAGTACTAAGATATATGAACAGCCAGTGTAGTCAAAAAAGAGGAGGCGGGCATTTCAGTACAAGCCTGTAGGAGACCAAACTAGTTCTATTGATCTACTATTACATTAGTCTTTCTGTAGTGTTATACTTATTCTAAAACCAACAGATTATTTATGGTTTGCCGGTAATTTTCTGCTAAGCTCAATTAAACTTAACTGTGTAGTGATTATATTATTTATAAATATTTTGAAGTGTATCTAAAAATCCAAACAATCCACGTTATCAACTATGACCTACGTATTTCGTTTGTAACACAACTATAACGTGTGTTTAACAAATAAGAGGGCGTGTTCGTACGTGGAAATATCGACACATTTTGGCGGGCTTAGTTCAAACTTGATATTAGAATTCTAGATGGGTTACTAGTGTTAGTTTTTACCTAAAGGTTTTCCCTCTGTTCCTCCACGCAAATGCACGTACCAAGACTTTCCTCCCTGCCCCTCCCTGTTCAAATATCCGAGTTAAAATGAGCACAGCTCGGGAGGAAGATGGTAAGTACCCCCGGGGCATTGTCCGTCCAACCCGTGTGAGGAGATTCACGGTACACTTTGCATAGAAAGAACCTTATCTGACAATTATACAAACTATTCGATATAACTACAGCTATCCAGACGTGAGGGAATGTTATCTGAGGAAGTAACTACAGACAGATGTTATCAAAACATTAAAAATAACACTAATAATTCAGTAACGTACTATCAAGTTTGACTGAAAAACTATGTTTCTTTCTGAAGAGGTATAGTTCCAAACTCACTAGTTATACCAGGCTATAAATACAATTTAGGATTGAGCCGGGGTCTCAGGGTCACTTGGCTGACCCCTCAGGTAGGAGAATAATCAGTTCTAAAGGGTACAGCGTAGGGAGTTTCCTTCCGGGCCGCCAGAAGCGGGCTCTACAATCGCTAATATTATGGGGGTAAGTATAACACGGGCCCCTCCAATCATTCCAGTGGATCGCTCCAGAGACAAGAGTTGATAGTGTTCAAACGAGCACTACACACTCCTGGCTCGCTCGGTTCCACACCTGAGGACACGCGTGTAGTGTGTGTGTGTGTGTGTGTAATGAACACGCCACTGATTCATCCACTACTGCTCCACGTGGGTGTATCTGGTTTCATCCTGGTATTAAGTATTTATGGGAGTGATCCCCACCAGTCCGTGCTATTGTATGCTGACTGGACCAAAGCCGCATTAAATAGCGACTGGTTTGCGTTGATGGTTTATTGGAGCTCTACCTCGTCCATCATGATTTAACCACTAAAATGTAATGTGTCAACCTTTAATGGAATTAAAGCCTGGTTTACGCTGGTATTACATCTGCTATCCTGCGTAGTTTATTTATAACAACATTTGGGCTTGGGTTCAACAGTGGACATTTCTGTCTGGTCAATTTTAGCTCAATATTATCAGAGCCATTTCCTTGGTCCAATAATTTACTCTTGGACCACCAATATTCATACATTTAATTATGATATTATTTGGACTACCTTCTCATAGAGTTTGTAACTTGATTTTATATACATGGTGTTTATTAATTTATTTAACGAAATGTTAACCTTTCTGTATTTCTTTACTTCTCCACACCACACACAATATTTAATGAAATGTTCACCTCTCTGTATTTCTTTACTTCTCCACACCACACACAATATTTAATGAAATGTTAACCTCTCTGTATTTCTTTACTTCTCCACACCACACACAATATTTAATGAACCAGGTTCATCAATGGTTGTATCTAAAATGTTTGATACAATAAATACAATTTCTAGACATAATAGGAATAGCAGTAAAACAAATCATCAAATACAATTAATGACATAGGATAAAAGATATGATATGTAGATAAAACCAATAAAGTTGACTAGTAGCTGCGAAAAGGTACTTTAAGAATGTTTTATGTCAATATGTTTTGTATATTAACGAGTGTCTACTCTTAATTATGGTTAGTAGACACAGTCTTTCAACGGCTCTCTCCGACACTCCGGAGGATGTTGCTAACTAAATTAACACTTGAAGTCATTGTGGTAGTACTTGTGCCCCTTTTGTAGAATCTCGCATTAGATGGTCTTACATTTGCAATATGAACAGTTTTCTTCTTCTTCTTCTTCTTATTATTATTTAGCACCGCGTCTTACTACCCGTTCGGGTTATAAGCACTTACGCTAATGTGTAATGGTAGGGTGATTGTGAGATGAAATGAAGGACCTACAGTTTAACGTGGGATCCGAACCACGGTGGAGACCTGGCATTCCCCACATTCACAAAACAGTTTTCTTAATTTGCGTCCAAGTTAGTTGTAGTTGAGTGTAAAAAGTGTACACACGTGTTTTAAATAAAATGTTAAAACAATGTGTAATTTTTAAAATGTTTTATTCAGCTAATTAATTTCAGCTCCACAGCTATAAGAACTCTACCCGGGCATATAACCAAACTGCCAAGAGGAAATATCACGGGGAAAAATTAATCATTTTAAACCTAAATTTGCAAAACTAAAGAGGAAAATAATGAAAAGAGTAAATAAGACAACAACAAAACTAAACAGTGGACCCAATATGTGAGATCATTCCGAGAAAAATAATAAATCTTAACTGTATTTGGTTGGGTTTGAATTCCGGACTAATGGACCAGAATAAGGTAAGCTTACACTATAAAAGCTTGTTTAATTCATCTTACTTAAAAAGAAAAGCTCAATAATAAATCATTGTCAATGTCTACCGAATGGAAACTAAGTGGTACGGTGCACCGCTACGACTGTCTCTATCTCTCTCTTATATTAAAATAGAGACATTTGATAAGTACAAATAAGATTTGAGAAACGAAATAATATACAATGTTACAGAAACATTGACCAAAGAGCATAATAATCAAGTTCTTATTTCAAAATTATTCTTAAAAAATATCAACATTTGCTTTTAGCCCAGAAACTATTGGAGTTATAAAAATATTCCAATTTAAAACATTTCTATTTGTTATAGCATCAGTACTTTTATCTTATCTTGTTTGTATGTTAAACAATATCGAGATACAACATTTAATAAAAACTGTCAGGGCAGATTTTGAGGAAATAGATTTTTATCTCTCTTTGCCCTTCATTGAACTACCCCTAGTTCCAAGAAACCTAGGAGGGACCTTGTATACGATAGTGTAGCTGCTCACCGCTTTAAGAGCTAGTTCAGCGCTAGTAGGCTCGACTCCGACCCGAGAGGCGAAGGTTCGATACTGATAGAGTGCATTGGGGTGATGTTTACAGTGAGTACATTTATTTTACTTTTTGTTATTTTTGATAGATGTAGTTTTATTGATCTGAATTTGTATTTAATATAATAAGATATATTATTTCTAACATTCAGTTATTAAAAAAATACAACATACTTCCTACCAAGAATGAGGAAATAGTTTTCATCATAGAAAGAAACTCTCTAAGTAAAACATTAAAATATAAACAATACTTTCCTTTGAAAGAGAAGATATATGTTGACAAATAATACGAAAGAAACATGACGTTTTGAATAGAATGATATAAATTATAGTCTTCCACTAAGTCCCCGTACAAAAACAAAACCAACAGTGTATATTTCTGTGTGTTGTGTATATTCTGGCTGTGATATGTGCTCTTTGACCCGGGTACGAGGTTCAGATTATCCTGTATCTGTAGGATAAATAACACCACAGGTTATCCTGTATCTGTAGGATAAATAACACCACAGGTTATAGCTTTACGAGTATCTATATTAATTATTACTTAGGAGATTTTTGTTGCATCGTTCTCAAAACTTACACAATTTAATTACTATACAATACAAGATTTTAAAAGTCAACGTAAATTTGTTTGTTTATTGTGAAGGTTTAACAATGATTACCAACATTACGAAACTTAACGGTGTTGAGCCGACCTTTTTTAAAAAAATCTATGACCTAATTTTAACACATATTTGGAAATGTATTAAATTGCCAATTTCTCTCGTCATTTGGCGTTTGTCCTAGCCCGAAACATTAAAAAAGAAGATACAAGTTTTGATCAATATTAATGACTAAGATAATGTATCTATATGAATAATACAATAGCTAAATAAATGATCACATATTTGTCATTAAGTTGGTAAAACATTATTATTTTTTCTATGATGTGAAGGGAAAATTGGTTATTTCCAGGGCCTTAACAAGGAGAAGAGGTTTAAACCCCCCCTTCTTCTTAAGGTGTGGGTAGTAATTATTTTCCTTGTCAATGTCTAGGCTTATAGCCTATTGAAGTCTATTACATTTTCTAATAGTTACAAGCTGAAGGGTGACCTGTTGGTCTAGGGGGTAAGGTGTCAGACTTCTATGCTGGAGGCCGGGGATCAATCCTCGGTCCCGGCACAGATTTATCTGATTACCAAACCCTTCCTTCACCTCTGACAAGACATCTTGTTAGCGTAAGTGCGTATAACCCGAACGGGTAGTAAGACGTGGTGCTAATAATAATAATAATAATAATAATAATAATAATAATAAAAGCTGAATTATGTCTTAGAACACTTTAAAATGCTTAAAAAATATTGAATGTAAAAAATTTGACATCTTAATTTGGGAACGTTACCACGAACCACTGCAAGTATCGCCCCTTACCCCCCAACCCCCCAAACAAAAATACTGTGTATGAACTTGGCTAGGTCCATCCCACCCAATTAATAAGGGCTAGCGACGCCAATGGCAATTCATTATTATTAGCACCGCGTCTTACTACCCGTTTGGGTTAGACGCATTTGGCCAATCGCTTGGGACGAAAACATAATAAATACACAAAATATATTTTAAATTTTTTCTTGTGTCTCGTTCAACTTTATAGTTTCTTTGATCCCCCCCTCCCCCTCTTTGATCTATTTATATTTTATAAACACGACGTTATGACATGCTTTCTGGCTGTATATCAGTGGTGTTATTTTCAACCCTTCATTCAAGGATGGAGTAGACACACACAAAATGCTACATGTTCAAAGTAATGTACAAGTTGGTTTTACTCGGTGTGCTATGTGCGGGGTAGAGACTACCCACTGTAAACCCTCCCCCCTCGACCCCTGTAACCCCCTCCTGCATCGCAAAGCCCTAAGAGCCCCGTCTCGCTGTATTTCACCTACTTTACAGGAAGCTTTGAGGAGCTGCTTTGCAGTCGACATTCTCTGACGAGATCTAGTGTCTCGCGACTGCTATCTAGATAAAGACCAAAACAGATATATCAACAGTAGTCACGTGTGGAGATCTAGCGGGGGGAGGGGAAGGAGGTTATAAAGAGCTCAGTCTTGGGGGTCTAGTGAGACGGTCCAACAGTAGTCACGTGTGGAGATCTAGCGGGGTGAGGGGAAGGAGGTTATAAAGAGCTCAGTCTTGGGGGGTCCAGTGAGACGGTCCAACAGTAGTCACGTGTGGAGATCTAGCGGGGGGAGGGGAAGGAGGTTATAAAGAGCTTATTCTTGGGGGTCCAGTGAGACGGTCCAACAGTAGTTACGTGTGGAGATCTAGCGGGGGGAGGGGAAGGAGGTTATAAAGAGCTTATTCTTGGGGGTCCAGTGAGACGATCCGACGGTCCAGCAGTCTCCAAAGTTAATCACAGCTTCCAAGCAGTATTCTAACACCGACGAGTAATTCAATGACAGATGTAACGGAATTATTATTATTATTATTAGCACCGCGTCTTACTACCCGTTCGGGTTATACGCACCTACGCTAGTGTGTAATGGTAGAGTGATTGTGAGATGAAATGGAAGAACTACAGTTTAACGTGGGATCCAAACCACGGTGGAGGCCTGGCTTTCCTCACATTCACAAGATGTCTTGTCAGAGGTGAAGGAAGGGTGTAGTAATCAGATGTAACGGAAGGGACGCTCTGTATGTTTGTATGTCTGTTACTCGAGATGTCTGATTGCGATGGAGTGTTTAAAAACTCTGTACGACATTAGTGAGCCAGGCAGCTTTTAGCATATATATCATGGCGGTATTAATTTATAGGTGAGTAATTAACACTGAAGGTTTAAAGGTCGATGAATATTTTTTATCGATTTGAATATCTTGGTTTTGAGTCTGGAATGATCATCAAGGAAAAATATCAACTTCAAATCCAAGTTGAAATTAGAGGAGATATTTCAAGTTTAAGTCCAAAGAGAAATCTTAAGGGTGGAAGTAGTTATAAGAACAGCAACGACTAATTAGATGACGCGTGTGTCACGTGGTGTTAGTGATCAGAGAGTTTGAGTGTGTCTACTTCCTGAACGATCAACTACCATTTAATCAACAATGTTTACAGAAACAACGTTTAAGATAAATGATTATCTTTTGACTACGGTTTAAAGATAGGTAGGTGTTTTCTAGAGGTACATTTATTATCTAGGCAGGTCATACTGACACATATTTTACTTTATTTTTATAACTTGGTTAAGTAGAGCACATATATTGGTTTTGGTGAATATTATTTTACCTAAGTAGATTTATTTTGGTTTAAAATGCCAAATTTAATGTTAACAGTGGGTCATGTTACGGAAAAAACACACTAAAATAGCACATTTAGCGAGATAAAATGGCACAAATCAAGAAAAGGGAAATTTGTCTTTCTCAAAATTGATCTCTACATGCCTCCCAAAGAGAATTGTAAACTTTTGTTCAGAGAGATAATCGCCTTTATTTGGAAAGTGTAAGATACATTTATCAGAGAGAGAGAGAAAATACCTCTAGAGAGAAGTTTGCCCTCCATTGGAGAGGGCACCTCAGCTCAAGGGAAGACATAATCGGTCCTGATAAGGGTTATCACTTCTTGTCCGCAACAAACACAAGGACAAGATAGAGATGGGAGGAGCAGATAAGGTTTATCACTTCTTGTCCGCAACAAACACAAGGTCAAGGAATACATAATCGGTCCTGATAAGGTTTATCACTTCTTGCCCGCAACAAACACAAGGTCAAGGAAGAGATGGGAGGATGCAGATAAGGTTTATCACTTCTTGTCCGCAACAAACACAAGGACAAGGAACAGATGGGAGGAGCAGATAAGGTTTATCACTTCTTGTCCGCAACAAACACAAGGACAAGGAACAGATGGGAGGAGCAGATAACAGAAAGTGCTCAAGTGAGAGGAGAAGAATGGTGCTAGGAAAGAGGAAGATGGAGACATTTTACTAAACGGACCCACCCACAGCCTGGAAACAGTTGACGATGATGAGACCTCTTTGAGTCAGAATAAATGAACACGGGGTTTAGTCCGCAGGCCCACTGATGCGGGTTCTAGCCCATTAGATAGACGTGCTAGCGAATGAGCCTCCAAGTCCGATATGAGGAATGATAATCTGGCCAGTGTATATGAGACGCGTTCATACGTTTACAAATACCGGACTATTTACAGGCGTAAATTATCACAAGGTTTCTGAACAGTTAAAAAAAACAATCAACGACACTTTACGCAAAAAAATGTGTATTAATGATATCGATACAAAAGGCTATAAGCCTAGGTCTATATTTCCTCTACCATTATTATTATTATTATTATTATTAGCACCGCGTCTTACTACCCGTTCGGGTTATACACACTTACGCTAATGTGTAATGGTAGGGTGATTGTGAGATGAAATGGAGGACCTACAGTTTAACGTGGAATCCGAACCACGGTGGAGGCCTGGCATTCCTCACATTCACAAGATGTCTTGTCAGAGGTGAAGGAAGGGTTTGGTAATCAGATAAATCTTTGCCGGGACCGAGGATTGAACCCCGGCCGCCAGCATAGAAGTCTGACACCTTACCCCTAGACCGCCAGGTCACCCTTTTCCTCTACCAAATTAAGGCATATTTCGACAGGTCACACCAGACCATGCTAAGATAATGTGGGATTGTTTTTATAGGCTTTTATGTACGTTATTACACATTAAAACACACTTAAAGTTTAAAATTTGAACTTTTTAACTGGCCAGAACTTTCGCCTAGATTTTGGTGAATATCTAAAAAATCAAACCCTTCCATAAATAATCCGATATTTGTAAACTTGAGCAACGCTGGTTAATGCTCTCCCATGCAACATAATTATATCCTGATGAGAGGGTAGTAATCGTAATGCGGTGAAACTCCCCCTCTCCCATATAGTAGTCTAGAAATGAACCCTGGCCCCTGGAACCAGAGCTCAGTATAGCACGCGTGTGACCGACCACCCCCGGTAATACGATTACCGGCACCCAAATCTTCTCTCGTTTACTGCACGCTTTGATCACGTTACATTACATTCATATGTCTCGTCAGATAATTGGAATGGACGTCACAGTTTGGTGTAATCACGTTGAAATGTGAGGCTCTGAAATAACTATTTGCAGGGATAATTAATTACACAACGAGGTATTACAAAACACAGCCACAAATACACAATAACAAAACACATTTAGTGTTATTTATTAAAGATTAAACTCGTTAAATAATTATTATTAATGGTATGAAGATATGGTATAATGGTTAAACGAACTTTTAAAACTTATTTTATTATATTATTATTATTAGCACCGCGTCTTACTACCCGTTCGGGCTATACGCACTTACGCTAATGTGTAATGGTAGGGTGATTGTGAGATGAAATGGAGGACCTACAGTTTAACGCGGGATCCGAACCACGGTGGAGGCCTGGCATTCCCCACATTCACAAGATGTCTTGTCAGAGGTGAAGGAAGGGTTTGATTATTTTATTATACATTTTTTATATTTACTCTTACATTTTAGGCGAACCAATGGCTACGAGCAAACTACCCTATCCTATAAACAAGAAATAAGGAAAGTGAATTTTGAATAAATGCTTTAGCATTCTATCGGAGAACGAACAAAAAAAGGGGGGTCTCTTGGTTACTCGATTAATGATTCACTTACAAACCCACTAGAAGTATCTGATCGGGATTCAAACATGACTCTCTTGGATCATTAAATGTTTTATAATTATGATAATATTTCTGACGGATAAGTCTTTTTCCCTGTTAAAGCGTAAGTGAATTAATGTACTCGATGATTGAGCATGCTAGAAGGTGAGGGACTTTTCAAACAGAGGAGGAGAATGAATGGCTGGCAAGTCTTTGTCGTATTGAACTACTACTGCTAATATTACTACTTATAGTAATGCTTCTATTACTGTCTACCTATCTCTCTCTCTCTCTCTCTATATATATATATATATATATATATATATATATAAATGTTGATAGAGCTAAACAAATGTTGCAGGAAGAATTTTAATATGATATAAAATTGGACTACCGATAATAAATTAACCCACCTCGGTGGCGTAGTTGGCTAACGCGCTTGTCGTGTTGAGCCCGACTGCTGAGGACGGGGAGATCGAGGTTCGAATCTCGGTCGAGTGAACTGGGGGTGGTTTTCCACTCTTCCTCCACGAGAATGCGGGTTCACTTGCTCTAATTCAACCTTCCCAATTCCTAATCCATTAGAGTAATTAGTACTTAAAGCGTATAACCCAAACGGGTAGTAAGACGTGGTGCTAAAAAATGACAATAAATTAGTAATTAAAATTATAAAACGCAAACAATGCATATTATACTAATGCTTGTTAAAAAGTATAAATAATATATAATAGTTCATAGTGTAACAGACTAAATAGTTAGCCCATCACAAGAAGATCATTTTAATTAAATACTTTCTCATCCCTAAAATCTCCCCACTGAGTCTCTACTGACGTGTTCTTAGCTTACATGACATATAGTTTGATATTCTTAGCCGCCGTGTGCACCAATACTGGTTTATTTTGCTACAAGCCAGTAATGAACAGGAACTTGTTCCCAAACTCCCACTGAGGGGTGTATGAAGGGTGTTTCCCCCTGTCAAAGCTCGTCTCTGTCGCCCCCAGCTCATCTAGTGGCCGATGCTGGAACTAATTACTCGCATTCAAACCGCAGCGGCTCTGTCCCATCCTGGGGCCAATACTCATCTAGTAGCACTGAGAGGTCTGAACCCTCTCAGGCGCGTTCCTCGCATTTCCGGGACTCAAGTGTTTAATATCCGACAAAAGCCTGATAGGAAACTCATAACAGAACACAAAATGATCCCTGTAGTGTGGAGTAGTCTACCGTTCCTGACTAGTATCAATGGGCCGGAAAATGTTTGTTATAATGTTTGATTAGGATTTATTTTTTATTAGGCTTAATAGAATGACACTTAATGTTTGGTACGTCAAAAGAGAAAACGCGTTTTGATGATAAGAACCGATTTATCATGGTCTGTCAAAAAATTCCCAACACTATGGTGATTGCTTAGTGTATGAATACATGAAAATAGATCTAGTAGTTTTCTAATTCTCAGAAAAGTTTTATCCTATGAAAATCCGACTGTACATGGATTAGAGAATAATGTATTGGGAAACATTCATACGGAGATCTATTCTTCCTGTCACCACATTCAAATGATTTGATACATTCTGCTATTAACTTTCATTATCAGCCATTAATACTCCATCGTCTGCATATATCAGCACTCTAACAATCACATTGTCCGTCTGCATATATCAGCACTCTAACAATCACATTGTCCGTCTGCATATATCAGCACTCTAACAATCACATTGTCCATCTGCATATATCAGCACTCTAACAATCTCATTGTCCATCTGCGCACCAACCATGCCCTAGCACGAATCCCTGATGAGTTAGCCATGAATATATTAAAAAATGGGGTGTGTCTGTGTCATGGACACGGCCGTGTGTTGTACGTGAATACGTTTATGTAACAGGTTATATATATTTTTTATTCTAACACCTTATTATATTCACTGTCACTACTTTAAACTAATGTTTTATATACAATCGATAGATTTTGACGACAGCTGACGATTAAAACTCAAACGAACATCGTAGCTTCTCCGAGTCAAAAGTTATACTAATTGCAAATCTCGATACGCAGCCAAATAACCTCAAAATGGCAGCGCTTCCCCCTCCACCACGCGCGATGCGTCACTGTTATCTCGTATCGTAATGCATTTTTTGATCCTTTAGCTATCCAGTGGTATAATTTAATTTTGGATGTAGAGGATAGATTCGAAACTACACCACCAAACTGTATCCCCCGATTTTCTTATCATTAGGTTTTTTGGATTGCCCCCGTATGGTAGCAAATTTAAAGACGTATTCACGTCAAAAATAAAAAATGTAGACATAACACAACCTTGCCTAGCACCCTATTCAATGTCAAACCTTTCGCTCAAAGCTCAATTCACTCTAACGCATGCTTCACTTCCATCAAACATTGCCATGGTTGTATTTCCTAACCAGTCATCCACAATATACTCTCTCAGAACATTCCATAACATACTCCTATTGACCCGATCGTACTTTCTCCATATCAACGAATGCACAATGAACTTTCTTCCTACTGACATACATCTCTCTAACACTTGTTGCAATGGAAATATCTGGTCAACACAGCCTCTAGCTGGCATGAAACCACATTGCATGACTCACACAATCTGGCGAGTAATACCACCCCCACACTTGTGATCCTCCATTGCTGTCATCTCACCACGTTCATTCTGAATGTTACAAGTCTTTTCTATGTTTGTTTCCCTCTTCACAGCAATCATTCGTTTGTACGCTTCTTCCTTTTCTCTCACATATTCTTTCACCTGGTCATTCCTCCATACATATCTTTTCTAAGTTCTCCACCCCCAACTCCACACACATCTTTCGCACACTCAACTTCAGCCTCTTTTATTCTGTTTCAAGCACTTTCAATATCATTAGCATTTATTTGGACATTTCATTTATGCTCTTGTAGAGTTAATTTTTCTCCCAGCAATCTTTTATATTGCGTTCTCACACTTTTATCCTGACACTTTCCTACTTTCAGTCTTACTTGCTTAGTAATCTTGCGCTGCTTCGTCACAGAATTCCTACCTACTTTACCTACTGAGATCACTAATATGTCGTCCGGTCTACATTCAGCTCCAAGCACAGTCCTAGTATGCTTTAATAAACCTCTCAGTCTCCAATAATACACCGTAAGATCGGTAATCATTCTCGAATCGTCCCTTTGACATGTAAACAAGTGAATAACTTTGTGCTTAAACCACGGGGATGAAACAAATAAATATTTTTCTAGACACAGACTTAATACTTCGTTACCATTCTTGTTTACTCTGTCACCCCCACACCTTCCTAACTCTCTTTCACTGACACTCTCTCCTATTCTTTCACCCAGTTCACGTGCATTCAACACTTCATTCAGCTGTATTACATATCTCCTAACAAGATTATTCTTTCACCCAGTTCACATGCATTCAACACTTCATTCAGATAATTACATATCTCCTAACAAGATTATTCTTTCACCCAGTTCACATGCATTCAACACTTCATTCAGCTGATTACATATCTCCTAACAAGATTATTCTTTCACCCAGTTCACATGCATTCAAGACTTCATTCAGCTAATTACATATCTCCTAACAAGATTATTCTTTCACCCAGTTCACGTGCATTCAAGACTTCATTCAGCTAATTACATATCTCCTAACAAGATTATTCTTTCACCCAGTTCACATGCATTCAACACTTCATTCAGATAATTACATATCTGAACCGAAGCGTAAACAGCCACCAATATAATTCCACGAGTGCCTATTTTCATACGTACCCATACAAGTCTAGATGACACCAACTCATGCTTATTACCATACATATTATACTAAAATTAACCTTAAATAACTTATGTTTAATCATTAAGATAAGGAATATTCATAAAAAAATTGAGATTTGTTAAACATTCTTCTTAGAATATATAATCATAAATGTATATAGAAAGCATTGTAATGTGCTATTGTATAAAGGTAGGCACATTCTGTTTTTTTTATTGTTGTGAAAAATAATTAACTTCTAAACATAAATAATTAATAAACGATGTTTAAATAGTGTTGTCAGTTTTATATGAAATTAATTACCATGATCTTATTAAGTTTATTTTTCGAAATTAAGTTTACTCCTACATAACATTAACGTTTAAAAATTTGTTTGTTTTTTGGCTTCCTTAAAGTCCCTGAGCTAATTTAAAATATGAAAATATAGTTCCATATGAATCTCTCTTTATTTTATGAATGCATAATAAATTACCTGTAATGTTAAAATTAATCAAGAGTCTTTTGTTTAGGGCAATACTAGTGTTATATAATTAACGCACACCTATTATTTAAGATATTTTATTTTTCGTTTTGCAAATAAAATATTTGTATTATATAAAATTTGCTTGCAATCATATTTGAAATGGGCAATATTTGTTCTGCTTAAAGTGCGAAATCTTGTACTATCGAATTAATTTGTGCTTTAAGGAAAGTCTTTAAACTCGCAAAGTAACAAAGAAAGTCTGTGTCGGGTTTAATAATTCTAACAATTCCCCCGTAGTAGCAACTTGAGAACTCAGCATTTTCTTTATTAGAGGGAACTTTTATGTTTGGAAAGTAGTCATTTTACTCTAAAAGCTTTCCTTTTCAGAAAAGTTGCTTAGCCAGTTGATATTGAGCATCATATTCTTAGTAAAAAAAATATTTATTGTTTGGCAAAATACATTTTTCTAAGAAAAATCTTTATTTAAATGCCACCAAACTGTTTCATAAATATAGTTCATATTTTATTTTATACTCAACCTTTCAAAACAATAGAATCAGATCAATTAAATCACAAATTAATAAAAAATCATTAGTTGTGAAAAAATATGTTGGTATAATTGTTAACAGACTGTATCATATATCAATATGTTATAACGATAGTTTAATATCTTACTATAAATAAATACAATTCTTATTTGTTCTAAAGCATAGGTCGATAATTGACTGACCTTGAAGATAGCAGAAGGATTATTTATTCTAGATCAATCAAAGGACTAGCAAGAGGGGGTGTTATTTTATATCGACGGTGCTGCCTACCTGAGGGATTTTTTGACACGGTATTGCTTCATTGTTCACAGAAGCTTGAAAGCTCTCTCCCATATTTGTTAGGACCTGCGCGTTCCTTCCCCTCACTACGACAGCTTGACCGTGTGTAGTCTACCTAGGAGGGGGGTTTGTTTACCCCCTGACACTTTCAATATGTTATCATTATTAGCACCGCGTCTTACTACCCGTTCGGGTTATACGCACTCACGCTAATGTGTAATGGTAGGGTGATTGAGATGAAATGGAGGACCTACAGTTTAACGTGGAATCCGAACCACGGTGGAGGCCTGGCATTCCTCACATTCACAAGATGTCTTGTCAGAGGTGAAGGAAGGGTTTGGTAATCAGATAAATCTTTGCCGGGACCGAGGATTGAACCCCGGCCGCCAGCATAGAAGTCTGACACCTTAACCCTAGACCGCCAGGTCACCTCACTTTCAATATACTTAAAACAGTTATTTTATCGTTATTATTATATAATTTACTGATGAATCGCTCACTAATAATGGCGGGAGTGCTGTTGTTTGTCTAACTTGGCTTGTCTAAGTCTATAGCCTCTCTCAACAGAAGAATTCGTGTTACTTTTACATTAAGGTTCGATAGTAGGCCACTCAATTATTCAACGTTTGTATTTCTTAAGTTTATATTAAAAAAAAGTGTCCAGACTAAATTAATTATGGAATCCATAGATACATCCAGTTTAATTTCGTAAATTCAGTAATCTTGGCCGTAATTTTTAAATAATCGCCATGGGTTTTGTGTAATTTAAACAGAGCATTTCTCTACATTTAAATAAATGTATTAAAATGCCACGATACGCTTGATAAATATTCAATAACTGTTGAAATTAATGCCTGTATAAAGTTCAATTAAATGTATCTACTGAAGAGATTTTGTATTTATTAAAATATGTCTCTTAAAAAAACGGTAAAAATACGGGCTTTAGACGCGCCTGCTTCCATTCCACCTTAACAAGAACAAACATGTTTTGAAGACAACACGTGCTCGGTTTGTAGCAAGGCCTGAGCCGACAGACACGGAGTTCAGAGCCTGACTACGTCACCCCATTGTATTGAAACAAATACTCGTGGATGAGAAATGAGTGGAAGTTTGTCTGTGGCAGGTCTTGTCTCTAATTACCTCACCCTCTTCAGCGTCTCTCCTTTACCACTTCAACTTGTAGCAGTCGAACATATCGCCTCCCCCCTTCCAAATTTCCACCCCTTCCAACTTTCCTCCCCTTCCAACTTCCCACCCCTTCCAATCCCCACTTATTCTCGGAGTATCTGTCCCGAACACAGATTGTGTAACTGTAACAAATCATTGTGATTTACGGTGTGACATAAAACAGTCGGGATCCAAACCAAATATTGGTAGATCCAACTTTTGTGACGTCAGCTGTCTGACGAGTGTCGCATGCCACCTTGTTCTGGCTTCCATGACAGCCCCCCCTCCCCACTCAAACTTCTACTGTCCAAACACATGTGTGGGGGATGTCAAAGGGATGATTTGTTTTATGTATCAAAAGGTTGACAACATTTACAATAGTACGTGTTTTATTGTTGGCATTACATTTTTCGAGAACAATATTTTTGTGTGTGTTTGTTTGGAAAATAAATTGTTTAATTTAAAACGTTGAATATTTTACTATAAAAGTTTTTAGTTAAAAAACCTATTAACGTTAATTTTTTATTTGCTCAAATTGTTTGTTAAGTTTTTATAAATGTATTTCTTAAGAATAAATTACTATAATTAATTTTAAAATAAAAGGTATTACCTTTCTGGGTAATTTCTTGCTTCCCTGTCGGTCGAAACATTATATAGCAGCAGTAAATACGCGCAGGCCGAGTACTTACTTTATTACTATTATTCTCAAGGTGACCTGGTGGTCTAGGGGTAGGGTGTCAGACTTCTGTGCTGGGGGTCCGGGGTTCAATCCTCGGTCCCGGCACAGATTTATCTGATTACCAAACCCTTCCTTCACCTCTGACAAGACATCTTGTGAATGTGGGGAATGCCAGGTCTCCACCGTGGTTCGGATTCCACGTTAAACTGTAGGTCCTCCATTTCATCTCCCAATCACCATACCATTACACATTAGCGTAAGTGCGTATAACCCGAACGGGTAGTAAGACGCGGTGCTAATAATAATAATAATAATAATAAAGTAAGTACTCGAGCCTGCGCGTATTTACTGCTGTTATATAATGTTCCTAGGGGACGGGAGTAATGTTCCGACCGACAGGGAAGCAAGAAATTACCCTGAATGGGTAATACCTTTTATTTTAAAATTAAGTACACAAACTTAATTTTAATATTTCCTGTGTGCGATACCATTCAGGTAACTTCTTATATTGTAGCTCGAACTGGCCCCTCATTATAATACTGATTGCAAAATACACTTTACTGATGAAAACATGAAAGTTATTTGGTCGCTAATATTGTTAACAAAGCGAGTCCAAGGCCCGGCTTCGTACCAGCTATTACAACCTTCATAAATATCAATACATATTTAAAAACAAAATAATCGTAGGTTTGAGTCCTTAAGAAATACTAAGAAAGTATTCATGTTTTATTTGAGCTTTCAAAACGCTAGTACCGATACTAAGCTTGATTCCAATGGCTACCCTCTTCTCGTGAGATTGTTCGAGAATCTTCTATAGACCCTTCCTTTTCAGAGAGAAGATCCTCTTGGAGTGGTCTGTCTACATGTTGCGCCAAATAAGTTTGTCCACTAAATCCCTGATTAGAATCTACCGTGCAAAATGTCTACCCTCCCTTCTTTGATCCAAACTTCTGTGCTGGCAAACCTTCCTTCCTATCCTCTATTCTTTTTTTTTCCTGCCCCAATTTCGATCTCCTCTACATGCCTTCCCTCCACGCCTCTTATCTTCTGTCTCTGTCTATCGTTTCGTGTGTTCGCGCTTATGTCAATGGTTGGGGAAGCTTCTTTGGTGGTGGCGGCGTTCCTCGGGGAAATCTAACGCAATCTAGACTCCAGTTTCTCTCTTCCATTTGATCAGTCCTCTCCCATTCCCGTGGGACGGGTTGGGGGAGACGAATAAGACAACTTTGCTCTCTCCCGCTCCGAGACTGCCCATGTTCCCCCCCCCCCCCCCCCCC
>CABFVX010008645.1:8044-22804 GCA_902151425.1 Timema shepardi | reverse complement strand
CCCCCTCTACACCCCTATGACGGCTCTCCAATGGTGGTCGCACTGTTCGCATCGCCCTAGGGCCGCGCCTGGATAGAACTAACTCAAGATAGGAATAGGGTGTAATGAGGAGGACGGGATAGACGTATATACAAGATTGGAAAGACTGTAATAAGGTTGACTGGATAGAACTAGCTAAAGATAGGGAAGGGTGTAATGAGGTGGACTGGATGGAATTAGCTCAAACATTTTTATATTATATATATGTAACTATTGATAATATAAATATTTCATTTAAATATTTATATTATTACTATTTTTATATATTATTAATAATATAAATATTTTATTGTGTACAAATCATATGAATATCTAGTTATACAAAATGTAATCCCCATAACTTAATTACATTACCTTAATAATCGTAGTTAAATACCATAAAATAGCAAGTTTACCCTTTTATCTGGCGAAATGTAATGATTTGAAATCATTGAATCACTATTTATACTTACACTATGGCATTAGCAATTAGAAAGCTCAGATCCGCACTTACAAAAGCACACCATCTCTAGCCAGTTTCATCCAGTCTACCCAATTACTCCGTATCTCTTTCAGGTCCATTCTAATGTTTTCCTTCCATCTGCGACTAGTTCTTCCCAATGGTCTCTTCCCATTTGGTTTGCTAGTCAGTACCCTGAACAAGGTTCTAGAGTCTCCCAGTCCCTCTGCATGCCCTCCCTACTGTAATCTACCTAACTTGGTCATCCTAACAATGCCTTGTGAGGAGTACGGGGTATGTAACTATTCATTATATAAACACCTCCACTTTCCAGTAGCCTCAGTCTTTTTGTGCCAAGTATCTTCCTATGCAACAACTAGGAGTGGTATTTCCTAAATGGTTTTTCCCTTTCTCTCTACACAACTTTCCCAAGTCCTAACCCAAAAGCGTAATTAATATTTAAGCGTACAACCCAAACGGGTAGTAAGACGTGGTGCTAATATTATCTAAGTTTAGATTAAAACGTAATAAGAAAAGTGCATCGCCTTGTTTCCTTGTTTTTTATGTATTTCAAAAGTATTTGATAAATTATATCCGACCTGTGCCCTGTTTATTTTGACTGAATCGTAGGCTTTATTAAAATCTAATGATAGTTGGTGAACCATCAGGTTGTATTCTCACTATTTTTATAATATTTACCGAAAAGTAAAAATCTTATCCTTTGTTAATCTATTTCGTCAAAATCCACATTGAAGGACTACAATTATTTCCTCTCCATATGGCATCAAACTCATTATAATTATGTTATGTAAAATTTTATAGCATGTTGGTAGTAGTGAGATACCTCTTTTGTCATTAAACTGTGTTATACTTATATTTTGGAAAATGGGTAATATAATACCTTCCTTCTATTCTTGTGGTAATACCTCAAGGTTCCTAGCAAAATATGGCAATTTATGAATTTCTATTGCTAACTTATTAACTCTTTATTAACTCCGGTTGAATTGAATTTGAACCTGGAAAGTTATGGTTCTTTAACTTTCTAGTAGCTCTTTTGCCTTCACTAATATCTAGAGTGGTTCAGAAGTATGTGTTTCTACATGTTCTTCCAATTCTGATCCTTCATGAACATTCACAATATGCCTGAAGAAGTCGTTCCTTCTGCTCAAAACATCCCACGTGTCTGCCATCAGATCACCTCTCTCATCTTCCACTAAATTGGCCGTAGCCTGATAACTTTCCCTATATCCGTTAATACCAAAATAAAGTTCGCTGATATTCTTATGTTCGCTATTTTGTTCTATTTCGCTAACTTTACACTTTAAACGCTTTCCTTTTTGTTTTTGAATAAGGCACTGGCCTTCCTTGTATTGTAAATGTGTCCAAGCTCAATATACTAGAACTTTCTAACCAATGTAATTTGGCTTACCTTCTCTATTCATGTTGAACATTCGTTGTCAAACCATGGTTTCTCTCTCTACTCTTTTTACAAAGACCTACACTATTTTTGCTGCGTTTTTAATATTATTCCTGACAGTTACCCACTGTTTCTCTTGATTCATGGTTCCTTCATCCATCTTTGAGCAGTGTGGGGCAGCAAACCTCTTCAAAATTTCAATTTGAAATCTATTCCTACATTCAACAATTTCAGTATTTCTACATATAGTAATATTTTTAACTTGCCTGCTTGATTCCTTTTTTTGTTAGTTATAACGTTTGCTAATATTTTTTTTACCAGTAGTCCTACTGGTAAGGTTTTACAGAGAGCTCGCCAGCGCAGGTAGTGTCAGAAGAGACAGGAGGGGGGGGGATATGGTGGGGGTAGATAAGAATGTTTATTTCTCTCTTCTAAGTATGAAACCTTTCCCGATACAACCCCAGACACAAACATGAGCTCGCCATCGGCCGAAGTGTTTTTCTGGAGCTGTCGTCTGACG
Organism: Timema shepardi; assembly: GCA_902151425.1. Classification (NCBI taxonomy): domain Eukaryota; kingdom Metazoa; phylum Arthropoda; class Insecta; order Phasmatodea; family Timematidae; genus Timema; species Timema shepardi. The sequence continues at coordinate 20,389 of CABFVX010008645.1, read as the reverse complement.
AATCGTCCTCCAAGATGATGATAATACTCTCGGATACCTGATCAATCCTTTGCTCTGATTTCAAGTATTCTTCTTACATTTTCTTTGTGCGTGTGCATAGTGCTAGGCACTCTCTTTTTATTATAGAGTTAAATATTTCCTCCGCTGGGCTCATAACGGTGTTTTCATTGAATGTAACGTTATATTTTAGAAATATAGTCCTACGCCAGTGCCCATATAAGCTATATCGGGTTGAGATCGGGATGGTATAAAGTTAGATATAGAACAGAATGTCCATACTCTGCTAGTAGTGTATCTATCATACCTGTCTTGACTCTGGGTTTGTGCAGTCGTGTAAGTGAATATAGGTCAGGTTTTAGCATAGTTTTACTGAAGGAAATATTGTGTTATTTCGACCAATACATTGTGACTATTTTACGCGAAGATGTCGGTGGTGGGTCTAATTTTCACGTCGTGGAAGGGTGCACTGTCAAGTAAGCACCACTTGACTGTTTACTACTCCCCTACGTTACTAATCCTGTTGTCTTGTCCTAAACTAGCCCGAACCACTGACCAACCACAACAGTTCGACGTTAAACCTCATCAGTAGTGGTGGTCTGGTCGTAATCTTCGCCCCTGTGTGACGTATCTCACCTGACCAAGGGATCCATTGGATTAAGTGCATCTCAATCCTTATTTATAGCTTATAATTATACACTTATTAAAATTGTGCAGTAAAATGTTGATGAAAGCACTAAAGATTGGGGATTTCTTTAAATCTTGTGTTAAGGGGATCCTTGTGGGGTATAGGACAACTTATGATAAATCTATCTGAAACTCAATTTTTTAATAAACTGTATTTTCTAACAATAATATTCTATAATTGCATTTGTGATACACTCGAATGTAAATATATTCTCATATACGTTTCAAAATGTGATAAAATAGCGATGTCAATACATAGCCCTATAGTTCTACCCCTGTTAGTGTTAGTTCGTACAGCCCAAATTATTATTAACCCCTGGTGAAAATAAAATAAAACTTTACGCCTAGCTCATATCATTTGTGATTTGTTATTTTGAAGGTACACCAAACAAACTTGATTTGTCAAAACTACTATGAATATTGTTTGTGGGTAGCTGTGTTACATTGACATAGTAGCTACATAGTAACTATACTGTACACACTTGAACTAATAAGATTTGTTCTTTGTGAATGATGTGTGGACTGTTTAGTATGCAGGCAGACGACAAGTTGACTCAAAAAATAACACTCAATTTAGAGCATCAATTGGTTCAAGCTGCCGTTAAGTTACTTGAATGGCAATTAGCGCTGTTCTGTTTGTGTAACCTGTTAGATTAACTGTAAGTCATAACAAGACATCTAGGGCAAGTATGCACAATTTCGGGTGGGCATGTGAGAGTTCATATTTAAATTAACCTTCGTGTGTAGAAAAAGATTAGGTGAGAATAAAATAACATAGGAATTTAAATGTGAACTAAAGTATTTGCCTTCCTTAAACTTTAAAGAACATTACTTAGAAAACGATGGTCCTAATCTACTATTATCTTGTAAATTTGAGTCTTTCTCTGATTAGTTTACCTATGCGTTTTAATTTAAGTGTGTCTTTTCGATATGAAAACGCCAATCATTAATAAGAGCGTCACTTTCTTAAAAATAAAATTGTAACACGATGATATTTATTATGAGAACTCGGCTCTAACATTTTGAAAACCACAAGAAAGAATCCTCAAATAACTTCGAAGTTTTTATCTTGTTATCATAACAACAATTAACAGTTTATTTTAATTATTGTTAGCATCATGTCTTACTACCCGTTTGTTTAATACCTTAATACTATTAACGCTACTGTGTCAAGGACGGGGAAGGTGGAATTTAGAGGATGTTTGGTGCCCACACTTGCGTGGATGGATATTGGAAATATATATAAAAGAACTACCCTTAGTACACCCGCCTGGGACTCCGTCATTATCAGTCCAGTCCATTGTGAAAGAGACTCCTTGTACCATTAGACCTCTGAATAGGGATGTGATACCGAAACAAAATTATCGATACTGTACTCATTAAAAGTATCAGAAGAAAAGTATCGATACCGTTCTTGTATAAAAAGAAAAATATCGATAACATTAAATATCATTATCTAAATTTTTATCTGGAAAAAGTTAAGTTATGAAATAAATTTGTTTCATAACAATATTTAATACATACTATTTCTAAATTAAGATAGTATTAGTTTATTTTCAAATGCTATTAACTATTGTTTCTTCATCTACAAGATTTATTTAAGAGGCGGCTGCTCTCTCAATTTCTTGCTTCTGTATCCCTGTTAGTTTCAGCTGTTCAAGAAGCACTAGTCTCTGAAACTCATCTGTTGAAACGCGTTTTGTCTGATCACTGTCCACTGCTAAACAGCCAGTGACTTCCTTGAACCACCTACTTGTAGGGAAGATGTGTGTGGATAGTAGGCCTAACGCTTGTGTCTGGTAGTGACGAGATGCTGCCAGACGATGTACCAGCTCCAGTAGAAACAGAAATTCAAACAAAAATGGCACATAGATGAAATGATAATAACTTTTGAAAAATTGGTCTAAATAGATACAAAAATCTAGAAAAACAATATTCCTCTTGATTTCTTAGCCAAAAATATTTAAAGTCTGAAAGGGTTAAGAATGTAATATCGCACTGAGATTTTTATGCCAAGGAAAAGATCTGAATTTTAAAGTAAAAAAAAGAATATTTAAAGTGTATATTTTCCGTTACTGGGCAGCATTTCTATCGCGTGTATCCACAACGTAAATAAATACACGCACACAAACTAACCTACAGGTTATAAGAATGTAATACAGTTCACCTGTAATTTTGTCAAATGTTGGGTTGGATTGCGACTACACTAGGTCCAGCATACACTTCCCTAGTCTTGTATACAATTTTTTTTCCCCCGTTTGGTTTATATCAAACTTTTTCTTAATTTCTGATTTCATGTTATTTATTTTTCTAAACATTTGTTTTACGGGCATTTTTCCACTGAATTATCTTTCGTATAGCTGAGACAGCTCTGCAATTGCAGTGTCCTTTTTTGCTTTTACGGGGGGCAATTGGGATTTTTCAAAACCAATTTCGTGCTCCTTTAGCATCATGACAAAGTGTAAATTTGTATCTCTCACATAATCTCTATAGTTGTTTTGTTCACTGTCACTAATGACTGAATCCATGTTTTTATTTTAAGAAATAGTATTTTAATAGCCTAAACACTTACAAAAAATCAATTTACATAACCTGTGAACATGTAAAATAATTAACAGCTGATACCAAGCAACTGCTTAAATTCAATAAGCATTGGCTAGCATACGCTAAAATTGTTAATTCATAGTAGTTTCCAGAAAATCCTTATTCTTTAATAATATGCTTAAAATTATTTTGCTTATACTGATTAGAATCTGCTAGTGAGCATATTCTTAATTTTTATTCATCAGGGCCATTGTGTGTACCCTTTTCACTTTACGCATTAGTTTAAACGATTTTTAATACTCATTTATCATCATAACTATAATTAAATATTAGTAAGAGCCACGCTGTGCTTTAATATAAAAGATTTTCAACGTCAAATTATATCTTCCCATCGTTTCATTTTCACGGGAGTGTAAGACCATAAAATTAATTGTAAGACTATTTGGGATTAGAGACAAATCAAATATTCATATTCAAGCCACGGCCTAATAAATACCAGTCTGGTTCCTCTTTAGTTTCAGTGATCAGACATTGAAGCTAAAAAGCGCTAGTATCACCGCATACTAGAATGTACAAAATTAAAATAGGTATTGGAGATAAGTTTGAACAGCTAATGATTCATTCTATAATTTTAGTTAATATGGTGAAAAATTAAAATATTAATTTATATCAAAATGTATGACATTAAGTAAAATAAAAATAGACTAAAATAATAACTATCGCTTACTGATAATTTAAGTTTGATCAATAATTCTAAATGTATATTATTTTTAGTGAAACTACCTTGGTACACTCAAGGAATACTTTATAAACATTTTGTCTTATTTATATTGTGTAGCATGAAATAATCAGCTTTGATCGAGAGAAATATGTATTGGTAAAGAGGTGTATATAGTGTGAAAAGATCAAAATGGGGTTAAACAGAAGGGATAAAATATTGCATAAAGGACAAAAAAGGGTAAAGAGAACAAATGCTCGTTATTGTTAAGTTTTTTTAACTAAGCTAGTGAAAAAAGGGTAAACTAGTTAAAGGGGAAAAGGGTAAAAAAAAATCCAAAAAGTGGCAAAAGAACAAATAGTTTAAAAAGGATAAATGGAGTAAGAAGGGCAAAAGGGCAAACATGTTTTTTTAAAAAGGCAAAAGGGTATGAAGGTCCAAAAGCAAATGCAATAAAAATAAAAAAGGGTAGAAAGTTTAAAAGTGGTAAAAGGGGTAAAAAGTAATTATAATCCATTCCCATTTTAAAATGTCTGTTTCCGGGTGCCCCTGTTCGTACACGGGGACTACCATAACCCGCTTCACACAACTGTATTAAATACACCGCTAATAATAAATCTACCTTATGGAGTTAATATATATTACTATTTTTTTTTAATTAATTTTTAAAAATCTAATCGAAAATTTAAATTTAAATGTTGAGGTTCACATGCTTGTACACATTGTTACATATTTTAAATTATATAGGTCCACCTTTGCGTGACGTCGTTATTCCGCAACGTTTATGGCAGACAGACAAACTAACTCCTTTTTAAAGTGATATAGAATATAGCTCAGTCGGTAACGTGTCTGTATACTGAGCTAAGAGTTCTGGGTTCAATTACCGGCATGGCTTAAATATTTATCTTTGGTGAAATGTGAGTTTACCCTTTCACAGGGATGAATACTAGCGAGCTGGGACTGAATTCTGTGCCTGTCCTAGTCTTAAGTTAGATTATGAAGCTCATGGAGCCACGACAGACTAGCCCGCTGGTGGTGGAAAATATATCACTTTAATAAAAACCAACCCAGATCACAGACTGAAAACAGTAATGGATGTAAAGTAAAGTAAAGTCAAGAAGATAGATAGATAACTACTAACTAACATATTATAAAACAGTGTAGGCCTGTTTGTTTATATGTCTGTCATTCACTGGACCACTTAACCGATTGCGGTGGAGTTTTGTTATTACTTAGGGTATTTATCTAGGTAGCTATTAGCATGTATAATTAAAATAGATAATCACGTTATTACTTAATATTAGCTAGTAGTAAAACACGGAAGCTTTAAAGTAATATCAAACTTTACTGATGTGAATATTTCTGGTGAACGTGGACAGATCCAGTTGAGAATAGGTCAAAATGATGTAAGACTATGAGAATATTTTAGAGCATAAAAAACTATTAATATTATGCTTTACACAGATCAAAAGTATTTTCACTCCACATACCTTAGGCTAAGCAAACTCAAAAAAAGCTATTATTTATGAATATCTACTAACAATTAAGTGATCACCCTGTCATTGTGGCATGTGTTACAAATATACTTTGCCCTCTCACTCTGAAACCACTTCACCAATTGAGCTGAAATTTTGCATGGGGACAGCTCAGACCTTAGGTTAACATTTAGGCTAGCTAAAATTACTCATACTGCTTAACCTAGAAGACTAACAACCCCCAGCCCTCAATCTTAGCAACTCTATACGTACCTCGAGAATTACTTGGCAAAGGGTGTAGCCTAAATTTAACAATATACTCTCAATATTTAAATACCAATAAAAATTGTATTCATTTTTAGATCAAGAAACTGATACATACCCACATATTACTGACACACAAAACTAGTAATGCACTATTGAATAAAGTAATATTTATGTAAATCCAAGGAGATCTTAATATTTTTGTGTTTCTTTCTCAAATCTTTGACAAGGTAACGTAATACATATTTACACAATCAAGGGGGGAAACCAATTACTCCTAAACGAAAATACGTTGAACCAATTTAAATAATATTTTATTTAACAGAAATACATAAGGATATATATATGACGCTAATAAAAACTAGATTATATATTATATTAAGATCCAAACTCCTCTTAGGGTGAATACTAGACATCTGCAATTTTCAAATAATTTTAATAACTTCTACAATGTATTACAAATAATTTCAATCATCTAACTATTCAAACTATTACCCTTAAGGGGGGCAAGCAATTGGACACAATTAAATCCTACTTAATAAATTACAATGTTACTTATCAAAAGTCAATTACACTTAGCAAATGACAATTCAAAATAGCACAGTAATAAACGTAAGTAAAAACTTTTATTGAGGGCCTATAACACAAATTAACATCTGACGAACCCAAATAATGCCACTATAGGGGAATTATCAAGATCAAAAAAAATTAAACTTAAATATTCAGATGCAAGAGGAGACAGGCCCCACCAACATGTTTTCAACATTTTTTGAAAATAAAATATTTGTAAAGATTACTCGCTTCAATCGTCGCGCGAGGACTGTAACAGAGCTAAGGTGACCAAATATAGAAGCCGACGGGGGGTCAGCTGTAACAGACCCTGTCAGAAAAACCACGCTCAGTGTGCTAAGTCTATTAATTTTCCTATTTTTTTACACCCGTTCATTGTGTTTTTTGACTGAAATTTTGACTGCGGAATCTATTTGTGGTCCATTATTTATTGTTTCAGATGTGAAATGTCTCGAGGTCAATGCCCCCTACCCTACATTTCCATTGCGAGCTGTGCATAGCAAATGGGCCAGTCTAAGTGGGCTCGCTATAAGATAACATTGGTTTATATTTGGTTTTTTGTTTATATGACTGTGTTTTAGTATGAAGAAGTAAGGTGACAAGTGAATGTGATTCATTAAAATGAATAAAGTAAATTCTTTACTTAAAAACTCTGTTTTCTTCGCTAAAACTGCAAGAAAAACTTAAAATTAAACGGTTAGGAGCACATGAGCCTAATAACTTTACATTTATTAGGGTGGATGGCAAGAAAGACATTACTTTTTCTAATCTTTGGTTTGGTAAAAAATTGTGGTTGACTGTGAATGAAGAAAAACAGAGCTTATTTTGTTTTTATTATTTATTATTTGGTGGTGAGAGTTTGTGGGCAGTGATAGGCTGTAAGAATCTTAATCATTTAAGCTAAAGAATTAAAAAAATAAATGTACAATTCATTTGGAAAAAGCATGTAAGTTTGAAACATTGGAAACAATCAATATTGCGCCAGAGATAAATTCCGCAGTCAAAATTTTAGTCCAAAAACACAATGAACGGGTGTCGAAAAAACTAGGAAGATTAATTGAATGGTTAAAAATTAAAATACTTTGGTACTCATGAACTGGCATTAATAGGCCCCAATCATAATCCAGAATTGGGGATTTTGAAATTCAATTGATTTTTAAAAACTAGAAAAACTTAAATAAAGCTAATGTGATATTTTAACTCAACATGTAGCGAAAAAAAATAATGACTGTTAGTTAATCTTTGACCTGGCCCCAGGGCCGGTCTAGGGCGTGTGAGACGGGTGCAAGCGTATAACCAGGGCCGGTCTAGGGCGTGTGAGACGGGTGCAAGCGTATAACCAGGGCCGGTCTAGGGCGTGTGAGACGGGATCAAGCGTATAACCAGGGCCGGTCTAGGGCGTGTGAGACGGGATCAAGCGTATAACCAGGGCCGGTCTAGGGCGTGTGAGACGGGGGCAAGCGTATAACCAGGGCCGGTCTAGGGCGTGTGAGACGGTCGCAACCATATACACAGAAAATTCACAGGTGCGCCAAAATGGCCCATGTATAAATATTGTTTGTTTTATCTGGGAAAACATAAATATAATTAAAGAATCTTTATAATCTTTATGAATATCCAGGTTTTTGTAGTTCTTGGAAGTGTATATACTTTAACCTCACTGTATATTTATATACCACATACCTAACTTTATAGTAGAAAACAAAAATTGTCAACAGATTTTGTTCAAGTTAAAAAAAAAAGGAAAAACTAAAATATGTTAAGGTCGAAAACACAATGACGTTACTGTCTGACTGTTATAAAATACTGTAGTTTTTTAGTTATTTGAAGAAAAAATTTCGCCACTAGAAATAGTTTTACATAGGGTCTAGATTTAAAATGGCCATATATAGTATTTTCCACAGTTTTTTCTGATGGGGGGGAGGGGGCTCTAAATGTGAGATTTGCACACACAAATATTTTGCCTTAGACCGGCACTGCCTGACTCCATAAAAAGAGAGATCATGCTCCACCACTGCAAGTATCCAATTTAAGTTAAGTAGCTTTCATATCAAAATTTGTTATCCTTCCTAATTGTTCATATCTCAGTTTGATAGCTTTACCAAATCTTCAATGCTCAATTTAATTTTCTGACAAAATGTTCAATTCACAACTTAATATCTTTACAAAATATTCTAATCTCAAATAAATCCTTACTAATGCTTAACACTTCAATCAAGTATTTTTTTTAAATGTTCAAATCTCAATTTAAGTCTCTACAAAATATTTAAAGTTCAATTTAATATCCTTACAAAATATTAATTAAGGGAAAGATCAAGAAAGACGAAAAATCATATAACGCAGGAAAACCCTAAATCCAGCATTATAAGAAAATAAATAAACAATTTTATTGACATTAAAAAGTTACTCTGAGTCCAAGAAATACGATTAAAATGCTTTAGTTCAGCAAATACAAAAATAGTTCAAGTCCAAATGATATACAAAATACTAGTTAAAGTCCATTAAATACTGAAAAATAGAGACCAAAGTGACAGAATAATAGTTAGATTTAAAAAATACATAAAAATAGTTAAGGGTCCTAACAAGTTTAAGAAACCACGTGAAGGGAAGAGAAGAAGAATCTACATAATTCTCTCTTCGAGATTACAGCGAAGAATGAAATTACAATGTTATTACATCGTGGAGTCAGTGATAAATCATCTGTCGCAATCTGATGTTGAACCACGATGTTGTGCCAAGAGTGACGGTTACGCCATTCAGCTTTTGCCCATCCCAAACCTACCAGTTACAGTAATGGCGTCTGGTCTGTAAAAGAATACGAGGCTGATATTTTGTTGGAGTACCGAGTCACAGTCGTAACTCATAACCACTTTTAATGATTACTAATAATAATAATAATAATTCTACGGGAGATGTAACCGTGAAATGTGGCCGTACAATTTACATTTGTTTTATATTTATGTCTAATGGGTTTCCCTTATTGTACTTTCTCACTTGCCATCAGATCCGATGACAAGCGAAGGAAGAAGTGGCTAATTTGTTATGCGAGTTACAAGTTGCTTTCGCAAAGAGACGACTGAATTGTATCCATTCTGAATGGTATCCATTCCGACATTTCTTAAACAAGCACTACAAATAATAAGTTTGATATGTATCCATTATCATAATACCCACAAAATCCTGAATTGTATCTATTCTGAATGGTCTCCATTCAGATCAATTTTCATAATGTCCACAAAATCCTGAATTGTATCCATTCAGACATTTTATTAAACAAACACCACAAATAAAAAGTCTGAATTGTATCGACTAGAAATATTTGCTTTATACCCACAGAATCCTGAATTGTATCCATTATGAATGGTAGCCATTCAGACATTTTCTTAAACATGCATTACAAATAAAAAGTCTGAATTGTATCCACTAGAAATATTTGCATTATACCCACAGAATCCTGAATTGTATCCATTCAATTGCGGTACCACTTGTCTGATAGGTGGCAGCAGAAGAAACTCGCCTAAACTCATTCCATATTTACTAGAGAGCAGCACTTATCCATAACTCATCCCGTGTTTACTAGAGAACAGCACTTACTCTATGTTAATATAAAAATTATAATCTTTTTACTTATTGTCTTATTACTTTAAAATTTAAACATGGATTTTAGGACTTATTTTTATAAACATTACAGAATATATCTGTGTATAAGGTGCTTGTTCTATATTACTATTACAATTGACAGCAGTAGCTATTTTAACGACGCCATATTATTTGCACACAGAAAACTATCATTTACTCTAAGCAAAGATTAAAGTGACTTAAATCTAAGACAAGGCATGGCAATAAAGAAACAATGTTTTTGTAATTGTATGCTTTGAGCAATATTGATCCACGTACCTTTAGATGCAGTCCACAAGAACATACCAAAATAAATGTTAGAGTATAGTAAATTAGTTAAAACTCAAACGAACATTCGCAACTTAGGACCAGATACCAAACAAAATTTGTTTAAGAATCAAATAGCCGAAGCTATTGTTTATGCTTTTTAGTGAGGATTACTCCAGCTAGATATCATATTCTGAAAATTGAAAAATGACACCTACACAAGGGAATCAAACACAGGACTTTTGGCTTAGTATGCCAATGCTCTAACCACTGATCTATCCAGGAATCGTCCTGTGCCCAGGGTCATTCTTCACGCATATTTTAAGGCAGAGTCTATGATGGACGTGCGTATAATCGTCATATACCCTGGGTACGTGTCCAGGTGTCATTTTTCAATTTTCAGAAAATTTTGTTTAGTTTATTAGATATAGGATATACCAAATAAGCTAAAATAATGTTTTAACGTGTATCCATGGGCCATTTTACGTTAGTATACCAGCTTTCCTTTGTTCTCTGTAAGTGAAATCCCAATTCACGAAAAATTATATAAGTATAGATTTAGGATAACGTTTCTTTTCTATTCTATACGCAGGTTGCGTAGCTGTGTGAAATATTTTTTGTTGACAATGATACTTAATAACAAATAATCACTGCTCTGTTTATATATATTTGTTTTTATGTCTGTTTTAGGGTTGTCCAGTTGTTGTATCTGCTCGTACGCTTTCAGTGCTCTGCTCATGTTGGACGTAACTACAACAATGGCCTTAAGTCCTCCAATACTATCTAATAGGTAAAATAAAATATCAGCTTTGACTTAGAAAACCAATATATTATAGTATATATAACGTAAGAAAGAAGTGATTTGTAATCTACGATGTTGAGAAATCGATAAATGTGATAAGTTTATTGTGTTTGGCAGGTGTGTCTTGGGTTAAGAGCTGTGTGTGGATGGTTGTATTGGGGGGGGAGGGAATAGAATGGATTTAGGCCAGTGATTCCTAACAAGGGTCGCGCGAGAATTTGTAAAGTTTGCTTTTTGCTGTTGTAGCCATAATTTTTGGGCATTGTGTAAATATGTTAATAGAACTCGTGTATCTGGGAAGGTGACAAGAAGAGTTCTGGCACTTTTGTTAAGAGTCAGGTTAGTGGGAATATTTTTATTCCAAGTTCAAGTACTGAAGGACAGTAATTAGTAAATAGAAATCAATAAATACTCTTGAAATATTTTATTCAAAAATATGAGTTAACTACTGTCTACTAACAATACTGGTTTACAAATATATTTTGTAATTTATTGCCGTCGAACCTAATATGTTTCAGCGTGGCCAGGGTTCCCCGAGATTTTACCAAATATTTTAAAGATTCCTCCAAACAAACAAAGAGTTTAGAATCACGGATTTGGGTGAAAGGTGTGTTATAGGTGTAAGGCGGAACGAGGGTGCCTATACTGTAAACAACATTTTCTTATTATCTTCGCACAACTTAGTAAGCTTAAGAGTAAAGCCTTAAATAATGTCCACCAGAGTAGCCTTACGACTTAATTTATACTTCTTCTGTTTCGTTTCTTCCACGTACCTTCTCAATGTTCTTCGAAAAATTTTATTTTTATAGCTGCTTCCCTAAAAGAGATTTTACTCGGCAGAATGGCATTTTGGGCTTTTCGGAGGCTCCGCCCTTACCATATGCTTCTCCTGCTTCTTTTTATGGTAATTGACACCATCTGAAGCAAAACATAACCAACAGTAATTAGAACACTAATCTAATTGTAGTATTTATTGTGTCACACACATCAAAGGACGCCCTTTGTGATGCTGTCAAGGGGGATTAGCCACGGGGGTTGCCACACACGGAAACTTTTTCCAAACACAAAATGTATGGTTTCCAAAATGTCTTGCAACTTTTCTAACACAATAAAGATGGTTCCCAATATGGTCTACATGGGAAATATTGAGCACTTACACTTTTACTTCATTCTGCCATAATACCTCCCAGATCTGACCGAATGTTTACTTGACAATAACACAGTGGCGTTTTCAATGGAAGCAAGGGAAGGAAGAAAATAAGATGATAAAGTGAAAACAAATTATTATAATTAGAAACCTCTCCAACAAGTATACTGTAAATAATAGTTGAGGTCAGAGCTCTTCGTTCTTAGAGCATCTCTTTCTCAAATTGAGCCGGCAATCCAACTGCCCCCCCCCCCCC
>CABFVX010008644.1:0-22808 GCA_902151425.1 Timema shepardi | reverse complement strand
CCCAATTCCTAATCCATTAGAGTAATTAGTACTTAAAGCGTATAACCCGAACGGGTATTAAGACGTGGTGCTAAATATTATTATTAATTATCCTAACAATGTATTGTGATAAGTGAAGGATATGTAACTCAGTATTATGTAACCTACTCCACTCCCCAGTATCCTCATACTTTTTTTTACCAAATATCTTACCAAGAACCTTTTTTTTAAACACCCAGATATTTTTTTTTCATTATGTCAGTTAACATATTTAAATATATTATACAATTGTTTATAGTTATTTGATCAAATCATTAATCCTATTTATTGTACACCTTCTTGACCTGTTTGTATTGGCGACACATTACTTATGTTAGATAAATAAACACAAATTTCATTACAGTATTTAGTTTAATTTTTTCTTTTTTTTAATTTACAGAATAGAATTAATTGATACTTTCCATAAAATGCTAACATAATAATACAGCTAATCAGCTAACCTGCACACACAATGCAGAGTGAAATAATTAGAATAGTCGTAACATTAACAAGAGTTGAGTATGAACACCAAGTTTCCGATATTACCTCTACGACATTGTTTAGTTCCTTCGTGTACGTGTTGGGTTGTGGTGCAAGATTAATGAGATTACACCTGTTAGAACCTAGTGTTCCGGCATTACATCACGAGAGATAGTTGGACAAGTAAATATTGTGTGCAGTGATTCAAATCATATCTGTATGTTTTAAAAGTTGTTTTTTTAACAAATTTCTATTAGTTAACTTAACAGCAAATTACATGAAAGATTACATATTTTTCTTTCAGTGATATTGGAGATGGATCGAATTCTATATTTCTCGAATCTGAATCTTAAATTTTCTATCGGATCTTGAATTCAAATTGAATACTTAAAAATTCATAATTTTAGTTAACGTTTGAATGTTTCAAATTTACTTTAAAAAAGTTTTTTTCAGGCTTGGTACCGGTGACAAATTATATTTTTGTTTGTTATGTCCATCACATCATAATCCTCAAAGAGAACATAATTTTAGTAAATCAATTATATTTATAGAATTTTGAAGGGCTGTGGAGTCAAGAGTTGAAAGTAATTCTGAAGGGCTGTGGAGTCAAGAGTTGAAAGAAATTCAGAAGGGCTGTGGAGTCAAGAGTTGAAATAAATTTTGGGTGGAATCGTACTGAGTAAAAGTGTATCGAATCATATTTCAAAATAAAAACTTAAAACATTATAGTAATTTTATCATTTTAATATTTTTTGTATTATTTAGGACCAATATTTGTAATTTGGATTGACAAATTTACTCAAATATAAATTCACAATCCCAAAGAATCTTTCCCGTGTAGTTATCTGTATTGACACATTTAAGTTTACTATTATTATTATTAATAATATAATTTAGACATTTCCGAAGGAATCAAAGTCAAAGGCTTGGCGTATCGTACCGACTCCACAACCCTGCAATGTTTTTTTTTTTTTTTTTTTAATTTTGTTATTCTCCCAACTACATAAGTCTATATAATTCCTTTTACCAATCAATTAAAAGTGTTATTTCAATATTAGGTCTTCATAATTATATTCAAGATTTTTATGAATCTCGAATCTCAAATACCATAGGAGTCGAGGAATAGAGGATTTGAGCGTTCCATCTTTAATTAATATAATTACAACAATATGTGAGGGTGTTTTTTAAGTGTTACAAGGTGATTGTTTAGATTTTATTGTCCTGTCATTTTTGGGACTTATTGACAAACTATTAGTGAAATTCAAAATTGGGGAAAATATATATATATATATATATATATTGATTTGATAAAAATTATACGCTACAGCAGTGGTTCCCAAACTATGGGCCGCGGGCCAATTTGTGGTTTAAATGAGATTGTTGAAAGGGAGCAGAGAAGTAAGGCAATAACTACAGTAATAATTGCAATTACTATAAAACTCTTTACGCCTGAAAATTACTTACAATGACGTGGATGTCAATTCAGTCATCAAAAGAAACCGGAAACAGGCACAACCTTAGCACACGCTTCAAAAGAAAGAGTCAAGTTTTATTTTGTAACATTTTAATTCGATAGTAAATTTTAAAAAAGTGAAACAACAATTCCATTAACAGATACCCCTCCCTTCTAATGCCCATTAAAGCAAGATGGGTAACAAAGGTTTGTCGTTCTAAAAATTGGGCAGCTCTAAGAAGTTGAGGAAACACTGCTCTATTCGGAGATATATTTTAAAACTTAAAGACACCGATACTCGGTTCCAAACGAATCCTGATATTCAGCATCAACATTTCTGGATGGAACTAGTTTAACACTTTAGTTATTCTACTTATAAACATGTTTAAAATTATACAACAGAAAATTAAGAAAACGGAGCATCTCAAGTGTTTTTATTTTAATATTTCAATGGGAGGTAAAGACTTGACACCGGCGATAAAAATCCTTGATGAAATATTGAAACTCTACTTAACTTCATTTGAACTCGAAGACTAGTATAATTCACAGACTTCGATATTTCAACAATAATAATTGTATGTACATTTTTTTAAAAGATCATACATCTCCAAATTAACTATTAACCAATCTTTTTATAATGACAACATTAACTAGAGACTTGACAACAACAGTAATTAATAGAGACTACCTTCGTATTGTGCCAAACATGTCTGGCAACATCTTTGGATGAATTTTGGAAATATTTGTTTGATTTACTATACAAACAAATATTTACTTATTATTAATAGATTTATTATATTTTGAAAAAAATGTGCCCTAGTGCGTAAAATTAATAGTTTAGTGTAGGGGTCAGCAAACCTTTGTGGGATATGATCGACTTATAAATTTATCAATGGTCCCGCGATGACCCATCGTTTCTCCACTTTATGTTTGATGTTTTGGTCTATACCTTTGTACAAATACTTGTCTTTACACCTTTGTAGGAAAAAAATATATTCTTACATTAAACTATTTAAATTTAAAAAAAATATACCGATTATGACAGAGTAAGGTAGTATAGGTCTCACTCAAATATTATTTGATATAATTAATATAATTGCGAGTTTATAAGACTTAAAGATCGACTCTTAATGATAATTTAGTTTTCTTAGGCGATCAGCTAGAAATTGCTGCGAGATTGACCTGTCGATACCAATCAACTAATTGCCAACCCCTAGTTTGGCTAAAACATTAACATGCTAGTGCTATTTCATCTGATATATCCAGGTTCATACCTCTTTGTTCCTTTCAAAATATCCTGGATTTGACAGAAGTTCAACCAATAGTTTGAATGATGCAATAATTTAATGTTTAGCAATCTTCCGTCCAGACAATACAGCGGTACAATTATATCACCTAGAACCTGGGTATCACAGCTGTTAAGAGCATTCGGACGTCAACACAAATATCCAGGACAGTTGATTATTTTTTAACAATACTATACACCAGCTTATAATAAGCTATCCGAATGATTTGTACATATTAATAGTTGTTTCATATTTTACAATTTTACACACTTAAAACTATTCATACAAAAACATAATTATTATTGACCAAAGTAATCACATCTTACTAAATAAATACGAGCTTTTATAATTTTACATCATAACTTTTTTTTTACTAAAACAACAAATGTGAGAAGTAAATAGATAAACAGAAATTTGAACCCAGATTTTAAATGTTTTGTGTTTGTTTAAAAAATATTTTAAGATTTATATTCTTAAAGCCATTATGCAAGATTTTGAATATTCTTAAAGGGTGTTTGATCTCAAATTTTACTTAAGTATCTATAATTTGAAAGAAAAAAAAGTTTTTAACTCTGTCTTTATAAGCATACTTCATTTTCACACACACACATCTTTACCGAATAGTAAAATATTAACATTTTTAAATAAACGTTTATAATATTTAATTTCTAAAAAATAATAATTTTAAAGTGTTAACCAAAAGTGTTTTCTAACAGTTGTGTAAAGCGTTGAAACATGACTGAAATGTTAACACAAGATTGTATTACAAAGCATCACAACATTTCATATTTATATAATCATAATTATTTAAATGTAGCATAAACTTAGTAAAGTTAATATTTAACAGTTTATTTTTAGTTGGATCACCAAAGTGCAAAGTTAAAACAAACACATCTTTGCCTGAAAAATATTTTAATTTACATTTCAGATAAAAAATAATAATTGTAATTCTTAATGTAATGTGCAAGGCTTTAGCATCAATAGGATTGTGAGAAGGAATTTAAATAGGAATGAATGAGAAGCAAGGAGGCCATGCATGCCTACGTTTTTTAATACAGTTATTATTTATATCATCAGTGTTACCACCATATATTAAATTTAATACCAGGGTGGCTACTCAATCGGGTCTTTTATCTGATAAAAACCCATCTTCTGAGAAGTGATATTCAAAAAAATCCAAATACCTTATTTTTTAAATATAAATTTTAAGTAATTGGAAGAGAGCTCAAGACTAAATCGTTATTTAAATTAATAGCGATAGCCGGCACACTTAACTGAGTGATACTGGAGTAGAAATTGTTTTGCTAAAACCCATTTTAAAAGCAAACTCTCACTGTCACACACATCTTCTTCAGGTCAAGAGGGCAGACTGATGTTCTTGGTCGGGCTGCAAGTTTGTCTCAGTCACAGTCTTTCTTGTCCTGAAGAATCTGTCTGTGACAGTGAAAGCTTGTATTGGAAATGTGTTTGTGTTTTTATTTAGTGTTTTATTTAAACAATTTCTATCTCAAACTAAGAAGTTTGTTGGATATTCCTCCTAATATAAACCTTGATCTTTGTAAAAAAAAAAAAAAAGGTTCTGGAGAACTAATAAAACAGTTTTTGAATAATTTTATAATAATGGAAATTTATAAAAATAAATAAATAGGAAAAATAAACTAATCAGAATAAATTTAATGAAGAAAGTCTACCTAGGGAAAGAATTATTGCACAAAGGTGACATCTTCCTTTCTTCTGTCTTCTATAGTATAAATAGTAAAACATCAATTTTAACACTAATTGAGTAAAATTTCAGCATTGTTGCAGCTATCGTCTAAATACTCCAACCTGAATTCAAAATGGAGTATGGTAGTTCTTTGTTTGTGTAAAGTGTAGTCCCTCTCCTCTTTTTGTTTGATAAAGGCAACAATGCCAAAATATTACTCAAGTTGTGTTAAAATGTGTGTTTGACTATTTCTGTTATAGAAAACAGAAGAAAGAGAGAAGGTGTCACCTTGGTGCATTGGACTCTTCCCACATCTTCCCCCTTTTCCTGGGTGGGCTTTCTTCAATAAATTTACACTTATTAGTTCAACGTACAATAAAGACATTTTCTCTCTCCGAGAGAGCCAAATTTATCACCCACCCCTCCCCCTGACAAATTATAAAATTACCTCACGTTTCTAAGTTTTCCTCGATTGTGACCACCCTAAAACCGTTAACCTTCGAGGTTTTTTTTTAATAGATATTATATAATTTAAGGCTAAATATTTGTTAACTCCCAAAAATATTATTTATTAGTATGAAGTTATATTAATTTATTATTGTCTTGGTGTACAATTTTGCACGTTTAATATGGCTGAAAGAATACTTCTTTTACAAAGTGTGACACCCGCACCTTTCCCCTCTAATCTAATTTAAATAAAATCACGGCAGGGTCACTCGTGTGAAGACATCCAGAAATTAATCTGACACTCTTTTAGGAAATTATATGTGCAACATTCATTCACACTCGGGTGTTTATTTCCCTTCTGTAGTCGTACTCATCAAATTATTTGTTTTAAAAGTGGGAATTTTCTTTAGTGCATGTGCAGACTTTTTATATACAATATAAAAAAATTGTAAAGAAAATGAGTTATGATTTGAAATAATTTTGACTTATAGCCATAGCATTGATTAATTATAGATCAAATCCATTATTTTATTGATTAAAATCTTAGAAAACATATACATACCTAAACAGCACTAAATTCCTAAATAATACTATACTTTATATAAGACATTAATAGTTTTAGAATACAGAATAATTTACTTATGAAACATTTTGAAAAATAAAATAATCACTACATATAAAAAAAATATCTAGACAACTCCCGACTAGAATTCAAGAACTCAATTTGACTTTTTTTATGCCATATGTTGTCGACTCCTGTTCTAAGGAAATAATAATAATAAAGTAACTATTGGGTAATACCAGAACTAGCTAAAATCTGGAAAGTCAATCACGTTGGTTCGCAGGACTAAAAGTGTTAATAAAGTTATTTGGCCTTAAATTTATGTAGTATAATTGTATAAAATGAAGCACATACAAAAGTAAAAATTATAGATGATAATCACAAATCTAATTATATTTACTTGGAAATTCTGGCTCTCTAATCAAATTGTTAAAAAACATGAACTTCCAAACATGAAATACTTTTGATGATGATTTTGTTTAGTTCCTTTTAAAAATAGAAATCTTAACTAAATGAAAATTTGTTTTAATATAGTGTGAATTCACATTCAGTTAAGTGGTAAATTAATGGTATGAGGACTGGTGGTTAGGTTTGTACACAAGTCAGCATCATAATAGCTCTAAATAATCATTTTTTTAAACATAAACCGCGAGTGGTGAACTTCTTACGGGATTTAAACGAGCCAACCTTAAATTGGAACATTGAAATCAACTAAGCGTACGCGTGAATTCGGCAATCAGACTGTTTGTATGTTACAACTTGGTCCGTAAATAATACATCAAGTTTACATTTTTAAGTACAAACCTCAAAATTTATTTCATATAAGCCCCTTCCAGGAATGTGGGATGGAGCGATAATACAGGTTGCCCAAAATTATCCGTTCATATAATAATAGATACAGTGGCAAACATGGGAATTTTTCTCTGAGGGAGCAACATTGTTTTGAAGTTTATAATAAGACAGTGTAGAAAACCATAATATAAAGCAATCGAAAGTGAAGGAAGCCAACCTGAGAGGATAGTTAAACTCCATTCACGGTAGGAATTACTCTCTGAAAGGTCTTTTTTCTTACCAATATCCTACTATATAGTAGATTTCTGGTAGGGAAAAAGGCCTTTCAGAAAACAATTCTTACGGTTAACGGACCTTAGATTAGCCCTAGATAGAAAAACACATTTCTTCTTTAACTCTTACACTTCACACTTCTACATTTAGTTTTGAATTTTCGGAAATAATCCTTTATCATATGAAGACACACAAAGAACAATACAAAACAATTATCTTTGTGTGTGTTGTTTTTCATTGTCTCTTCGTATGATAAAAAAATATTTCTAAAAAATTCAAAACAGTGTGTAAGAGTGAGGTTTTAAGAGTTTAAGGAGAAATTAAGAGAGAAGTGTGTGTGTTCCTATCCAGGTTTAACCTAACTATCCTTTCAGGTTGGCTTCCTTCACTATCATTTATTGTGCATTATTGTACACTGTTTCTACACTGTCTTATTATACATTTACAAGCCATTAGGCACTAAATTGTTTTATTATCATTGTATCAAAGTTGTATTAAAATGTATGGGCATTTTAATATAAATAACAAAATGCCTTTTGAAAAGCAAGTCATAAGTTTAGGCTGAACATTTAGCATATTTCATTTGTCTCTTTCCTCGCCCTTGGAGAGGGCACCGATTTCAAACACTTCCACATTGTGTAGACACCCCCTTCGGTGGTCGAATGGACCATTCCGCCAATGATAGGGTTTGGAATCCTGGTCGAGTTTACTGAGGATGATTTTATCCTAGATTGTTTTCCACTCCTCCTCAATATAAATGCGGGTATATTTCCTCTTAAAATTCAATCTTACTCATCTCTAAAATACGGATGTATTATTATTATTATTAGCACCGCGTCTTACTACCCGTTCGGGTTATACGCACTTACACTAATGTGTAGTGGTAGGGTGATTGTGAGATGAAATGGAGGACCTACAGTTTAACGTGGAATCCGAACCACGGTGGAGGCCTGGCATTCCCCACATTCACAAGATGTCTTGTCAGAGGTGAAGGAAGGGTTTGGTAATCAGATATATGCCGGGACCGAGGATTGAACCCCGGCCGCCAGCATAGAAGTCTGACACCTTACCCCTAGACCGCCAGGTCACCCACACTGATGTAGCGGGTCCATACGTTCACATCCCGGCAGGGTAGTGAGTGGTGGTGTGGGGGGGGGGGGAATATATCAAGACAGGTTCAAACTATTTACAGGCCTCCATCAATTCCATTTAGAGCGAGAGAGACATTTTATATAGTTTTATTTTAAACAAATGATTTAAGAATACATTTTTACATGAGATTTGTATTTTTTGGTTAAATAAACAAAACCATCTTTACACACTTTTAGGAAACAAAATATATTTAAAAAAAACAAAAAGATTTGATTAAATATCTATATTTTATAAATAAACAAAAATATGTAAATGTTGGTTATATTGGTATTATGTGCAAATTTACTTTAAGTGGGGCAATAGAGAACATACAGCTTTAAAGTAGAGCTCTGCAAGAAGTCTTTATCTTAACCTTCATCCAATCTTTAAATAAATACCGAGCTTGAGCCCCAAAAGATTTAAGGTCTCTAAATTAGAACTCCGTTAAAAAGGTTATGTCTTTGTCTTGTATTGTGTGTAGTGATGAATGAATCATTGTTTACTCTTCTACTACTCGCATGGATGTGCTTGGTGAGGGAGAGGGGGTAGGAGGGGAGATAGGAAGAGCTCAACAAATAAGGCATCGGAATGGAGGAGAGTATGAGGATATAAAATAGAAAGTCATATCTCTGTAGGACTGTTAGAACACAACTAGCTTAGTGCAAGACTGTACCAAATACACCTTAATTCAAAAGTTTACTATGTACATCCTAAAAATCATTAATGTTTAACTCCTTTGTCTGGTAGGAGGCCGGCACCACGGGAATAACTAGACTATAGACTGACAGGGATTTAATGGAGTTGTAAAATATATATATATAAATAATTTTTTTTTGCAAAATTTGCAATCTAAACCTACCATATTTTTCTCCTAAAAATGTCCTTAAGAAAACTGCACTCATATTATATGAGTAGCCTAACATTTTCCCCTTAAAAAATTAGATTCCTACATAGGTTAATTTCGTATCATGCAGAGACTGCATTGATCGGGTGTGGCGTGTTTCTATTAATAAGACTCAAAAAAAAGTGAGAGAGAGAGAGAGAGAGAGTGTGTGTATCACTGTATTAACAGGTGGACGGGTGGGAACCACTAGTTCTAAATGAATAGGATTTTCCCCCTTTAGTATCGCCTGGCTGGAACTACACGTGTCTAATATTTCTACCCTCAAGTGTCAGTGAACTGTTAATTCAGTAGGTCCGTGTTACTGGTAAGAAATCATCTATGGCACCCCTGTGAGTAAGGACTGGTTTTAAATAATATTTAATGTAATTTTATTCTCACTTAACTTTTACTTTAAAAAAAGCGTATCAAAGTTACTAAGTTTTTACCTCTGTTACCGTCATAATGGCAGGTCATGATATATTTGAGACCATTTATTTTTCATGTAGAACACCTCAAAACTTTAGGGTCGTATTATATCCGGGCCAATATGGTACTCACACCAATGTTTTTATAAAACTGTCCTTAGTCGATTTAAAATGAATTATTTATATATATATTTTATTAGTGTTTATCTAAAAAAATAATCCTATGATTTATCAGTTGTTATGTCTTAGTTTCTTTTAACTTTTAAAAACAATTTTAGATTTAAAAAAATTACTTTTCTTTAAAATATCTTAAGTCATATTTAGTTAAAGGACAAGTGTTAATTGTAATAGGGCTGTGCGAAATCCACTCTTTAAATTCCAAGCAAACTCGAGTCAAATATATTAAATATTCTTGAAGTCAAATGGAAGGTTGAATAGTTTGTGTTAGTTTTTTTAGGTTTGAAAAAAATATATTGTGGTTATACTCAAATAACTTTATGAACAAAAATTGTTTGGAAAATGTTATATTGCTTGTAATATTTTTGTTTTATTAGTATGAATCAGCTCAGAATGGCAATAGTTGACCAAAAATTAAGTATTTTTAATCGTCAATAATTATATTGGTGAAACTTTGTAAATATCAAAGCTGAAATTTATTTTTTTGAGCGAAGTCAAAGCTGATATTTGTTTCGAAGCCAATTCAAAGTTTTGAAGTTGTGCACACCTTTAAACTGTAACATAAATTTCTTATTTTATCTACCTAACCAAGTTTTAAAATGATATATTTATTATACCCCAGACTGAATTTGACCGATACTTGAGAGATATTCACGAAAGCTCGCTTGAGATCGACTCGAATGAAAACAATTGATACTCACAGATCCCTACTTTAAAGTAACAAGTAGCTTGACTCGATAATTATACTAATCTAAATTCTTCTGACAATAAACAACCAAACTTATACCGTATTATACCGTTTACATTGGTTACCAAGGGAGACACGTTCTGGAGTTATTAAACACATTCAGCCGTCTTGCAATATTTAGATAGTGTATATGTATTTGAGAGAAGTTACAGGAAAGGTGGATAAAAATCATAAAAGGGACCAAACAGAATACGTCTTTTGCAATGCAAAGAAAACAACAGTTCACACTTTACATTGCTGTCACAGGGATAAGAGGCAATGGCTCCCTCCTTAAGGAAATCGATCATTAGCGCCCAATTCCCTGACGTAGGCTCCATTCTATCGGAAATCACCAGGAGAAAGTGTGAGCTGTGTCATTTTTTTCATTGTAAAAGCCGTATTCTGTTCATTTTGTTTCATGTGTTTTCTATCCACCTTTCATGTACCTTCTTTTAAATAAATATTAACAATAGATCAAAAAAGCGAAAAGAGGTTTTCCTTTAATAAATATTTAGACAGTATAGTTTCAAAATATGGTTTATAGCAAAATCAATTTAAAGTATTGACACGTTTTGGTGGTCTAAGACGGGGAGGGCAAAGAAAAGTGGCACGTGGACACAATTTGAGTGGTGGCAAGCCATCGTGAAAAATATAGAACCTAAATACAACTTTCCCCACCATCATTGTTTGAGGTGAACCATATTTCGACAGTCATTTCATTAAATGTCATGTCACAAAGAACTCTATGAAGTCGGCAGTTTAAATTCGCCCGGGCTCATACTTAAGTACATCTTGTGTTCTGTTAGAGACGACAAGTTATGAACCAAACATAAATACCTTGGCAAGCAGAACACAACAAGTTTCGATTAAATAAGGGAAATAAGTTTGGGTGACCTGGCAGTCTTGGGGGAAGGTGTCAAGACTTCTGTGCTGGGGGTCCGGGGTTCAATCCTAGGTCCCGGCACAGATTTATCTGATTACCAAACCCTTCCTTCCCCTCTGACAAGACATCTTGTTGAATGTGAGGAATGCCAGGCCTCCACCGTGGTTCGGATCCCACGTTATACTGTAGGTCCTCCATTTCATCTCACAATCACCCTACCCATTACACATTAATGTAAGTGTGTACAACCCGAACGGGCAGTAAGACGTGATGATAATAATAATAATAATAATAAGGAAAATAGTATTTAAGTTTCTGATATTAACATTATATAATGTTCACAATTAAAACACAACAAAACATCAGTACCCCGAAAATTACATAATTTTGTGTTTTGTTGTGTTTTAGTAGTGCACTTTGAGGCCTATAGTTTTCCTGTAAGTGTGTAGGCTTTGCGCTTCTATCCTCTTTTAATTGTTTGGTTTAATGTTTTTATTTAAAATTAATATTGTCTATGGTACTAACCTTGACAATTTAATAATATTCCTACTTTAAAATTTAGTCCTTATCAAAATAGTTATAACTTGATGAGTTATTTATTACATTTCATTATATTCAAAATGTTTTAAGTTTTAAATATTCATTAAAAATATGATACGCAAATATGAGGTGGTACACAAGACAGTTTCAAAATTCAACTAGTCTTTTAAGTGACACTTTGTCCAAAAAACTTTGCCATTCCTGGTCTAAGGCATAACTCTCGCAATAAACTAGACTGCCAATGAGAGGGGGACCAGGGTTAAAATCCCGGTCGGGTGTACCGAGGGTGATTTCTCATTTCAATCGGGAACCGAAGTAGGTTTCCATCGAATCTAAATCTGGGATCTGTTTGTAATTAAAATTTTGAATCTTATTTAATAAATCTTTCAATTATTAAGATTCTAAATCTTGAAATTGATAATAATCTTAGTTAGATTCAGTTTCCGAGTCAAAATGTTGCTATATTCCCACTGGCTTAGTACTCAAGCCTATTCTTTGGCGTTTTACTTAAGTGTAACATGAGACGTAATGACAGAAAAATTCTAAGTAATAGTAAATAAATCGTGAATTAGAAAAATATCTGGGCCAATAAATTGGATTAAAGAATGACCCTATTTGACTACATTATTAAAGGCAAATCATTGAATGCAAAGCTTAAATTGTTATAAAATTAAACCTATAAAACCGTTATTAAATTAGAGCCAAATTATAAATTTAATTGTTTGTATAATCACTAAAACCAAAAATCAATTAAGTGATATTAAAAAATATATATACACACACATTAAATACTTGCACCGTTGTTCGCTGAAAGTGATTAATTAAGTCACCCAATGTCGCGATGTTTTCCACCGCATTCTAAGGAAGACCTCAGGTGACATAAGGCAACATTGGATGACATAAATGTGACACATCTCACTTGTAGCAAGAAATACACAAGTTAGAAAGTACGCATGGTATTTGGGCCTTGCGACTTACACACACAGCGACACCAGAAAAACAAAATATGCTAGCAATGTAATTCACATTCAGACTGCACTCGTTAACAAAAACAATTTCAAGTACATATATATGAAAACAATTATCTTTGTATGGATATTAAGGATATATTTATCTTCCTTATACTGACATCTTCTTCAAATTATAACCTACTAAATTAACAAAAGTCTAACAACCCACTCATCAGATAATGTAATAGGATAGCAGAGTTAAAAGTTGTGATGAACTGACTTAAAAATAACAAGCTCATTGCTAAGCATTGACGCCTGAATCAGTGGAAAAAATTGAGACGGCAGAAGTGAGTGGCAACGCCGATGAAAAGAGATTACAGTGTTGCCATTCAATCCCTGAAATAGGAAAAAAAGCACAGTTAAAAGAACACAGTGGATGCACACAATTTTATTATCAAAGAAATATAAAACAAGAATAGAAATATTAAGCAGAGAATTTATTACTTTGACTATAAACTATCCCGACACTTTGGCTTAGTCAGTAACGTGTCTGCCTATTGAGTTAAGGGGCCCGGGTTCGATTGCCGACATGGCCGAAAAACATTATCATTAGAGAACTGTAGGTTTACCTTTTCACAGTGATGAAATGATGGTCTGAATGCTGTCTGTTCTAGAGTTAAGTTAGTTTATAAGTAATGTGACTTTTTGTTGTTGCCCTTAAATCTTGTATTTATTTCTTAAAATCAACAGTCCTCAAATACTTCTGTCGCCACAATTACAGAAAAAAAGAAATATAAAAAATGTATATTTTCATATTAAACTAATTAATTTTTTTAATCACATTATTGACTATAATGACTAAAGCTTATTTTGCTCAATCTCAGGTATTATTTAAAAGTACCTACCTGATCTATTTAAAAATTTATAAAACTCAAAAATATTGACTTTAAATGGCAATCTAGTTTTCTTACAATATGACAAAAAATTTGCTATAAGATCAACCCTTTGCAAACTTCTGATGTAAGGTATTTAAGGCCTCAATCATGAGTAAAGTCGATGAAGCGATGAGTAAAGTCGATGAAGCGTCGAGTTTGGACAATCTTTAACAATATTGACTTTTTTTTAGCACCACCTCTTACTACCTGTTCAGGTTATACACCTATGTACTAATTACTCTAATGGGTTAGGATTTAGCAAGGCTTCATTTAGATGAACTCCACCCGCATTTGCGTGGAGGTAGAGTGGAAAACCATTTAGGAAAAACCCTCCCTCAGTGCACCTGACGGGGATCGAACCCCAATCTTCAGCAGTATAGTCCAACACGAGATTAGCTAGACCGTGCGGGTAACATCTTTATTAATTTGATAATTTGTAGCGATAAAGTGTATAGGAGTGATCTGGAGGACGTATTATGTACCAACATTGACATATGCAGAGGAAACGTGGGGTAATGAAGGAGCAGGATAGAATCAGAGTTCAAACCTGTGAAATGACATTCTGAGAAGAACTACAGGGGTGACAATAATGGATTGGATGATAAATGTGAGGGTGAGAGGGAGAGTTAAGGAGGAGCCAGGACAGGATAGAGTTGGCGAGGATAATGGAGGAGGATAAGACACCAAGGAAGATGCTGGATATTGAAGTGGGGTTGTACGAGGTCAGGAGGAACACCGATGAACATGTGTCTTAATGGAGCGCAGAGGAGTGTGGAGGAGAGAGGAGAAAACTTGGTCATTGTGAAGGAAAAGAGGCGGTGGAGAGGCTTATGTTGCAAACAGACCCGGCCAGTGGCTGCAAAGTATTCATTATTATGATTCGAGTTGAAACAAATGAAAATATTCAATTTGTTACAAATCTTGAATCCTCAAATATCCTTAAAGAACCAATGGATCGAGCGCCCCATCCCTAATAAGAAGCTAATACTAGGAAAAAGGCGATGCTCCACATGTAAAACTTTTCATTCAATCTCAAAATAGTTTGAAGTCTGAGTTCAAAGTAACATTTCAAGGGACTACTTACCTGTGATTAGATTTGACTTGTAGGGTTAAAGGAATGGCGCTCCTACCACTTGGCCGTGATTGGTTGAGTGTGGGTGGTGGCCTGAGATGCGTGAGAAGGAGAACCCATCTCGGACATCCCTAGGGACAAACCGTTTAAAAGTTCCAGGTTACATTTTGTTTAGGTGAGACTCAAAAGATATAAATAACCGATTGTAATAATCTAATACCATCAAGGTACAAATAAAATATTAGTTTTAGCGCTGTGTCTTACTACCTGTTCAAATTGTACGAATTTAGAGTAAGAGTACTCGCATTCACATGGAGGGAAAGTGGAAAACCATTCAGGAAAAACCACCCTTAGTAGACCCAACCAGGATTAAACCACAGTCTCCCCATCATCGGCAGACTGGTCTATTGCCAGAGTGATGCCTTAAGCCATGCGGCCCTCGAAGCGGGTAGTAATATTATTATAGTTAAATGGTATCATTGTCGACCACAGAATAGATGTTCTTGATTTCTAAGAGATTCTCCAAATGTCCGTTTGATAAAAAATCAAGGTAAACCTATAAACACCAAATATAATTTGTAAAATCTTGTTTCGTCATGAAAACCTCCCTCTTCAATGTTTCATCAATTGTAACATGTTTAAGAGACGATTTCCCTAAGTCAATAAATCAATCATGTAATTCAATTACAATAAATTATTAGCCAGTGAATGTTGAATGTAACGCACACACAGAAGTATGAAGAAAAATGAAATATTTATTTTACATGTCAATCATTTATTTTTGGTATCACCGCATCTTACTAACTGTTCAGGTTATGTGATATAATACTCTATTGGTGCAAATAGGAGGAAGGCAGCATTTTAGAGGTAATCTACCCGCATTTGCGTGCGAGGAGAGTGGAAAATCATTTAGGAAAAACCACGCTTAGTAGACCCAAACAGGATTCAAACCCTAATCTCCCCATTTTCAGCAGGCCAGTCTAACATGAGAGTGATGCCTTGTTAAAACACCACTTTTTTTCTTCAGTGAAGTGGAGTTTTAAAAACTTTGCATACCTGTTACTTTTTAACCAACAACGTATTTGATCCCGTGTACAAATGTTCACACACAAAATATCTACATCAAGGAGATAATAAATAGAGAATTTGAAAATAAAAATCACAAACAAACAAAACAAAAAAGAACAACAAGCAAGAGAATTCAGAGTGACAATAAAAAAAAGACAAAGATAAAAAGCTTAAAAGTAGTTCAACAATTACTGTGGATTGACAAGTTAGACAAAGAACAAGTGAGGAATAAAAACTGTAATTAAGTGACTTGCCTTAACCTGATCAAAACCTTTTTTGGTCACAGCCTGCTAGGCTTGACTTGGAATAGTTTCAGCTTTATTGGCTCTGCTTGACTTAGCCAATCAAATTGAAC
Source organism: Timema shepardi (assembly GCA_902151425.1). Classification (NCBI taxonomy): domain Eukaryota; kingdom Metazoa; phylum Arthropoda; class Insecta; order Phasmatodea; family Timematidae; genus Timema; species Timema shepardi. The sequence continues at coordinate 6,646 of CABFVX010008644.1, read as the reverse complement.
AAATTAGAGTGCACGCACATGCACATGTTGTTGCATGTTGTGTGTGGATAAACTAAAGAAAAGCGATGCCTCGAGTGTGGTTTTGAGGAGATTAGAAACAACTGGTAAGCGTGTTTGTTGAGTTGTGCCATGACACAACACTGTACATTTAAAACATCTGTCTTGAATAAGGATGTCAAAATTGATACTCTAAAACAGTATTAAAAGAATCTAGAATCATGCTTAATAATATGATTCTCAATACGTCAATTATTAGTTTTCAATTAAAGTACTGGCAAACAATACAAACACCAAATTTTAAAATGAGTAGTAATTAATTATTTCTAAACCAGTATATTTGCTGTTATTTGCCATATATTTTAGTTCAATTAACAACCCTATTCGGTGAATTTAAGGCACTTGTGTTGTGCCGAATTTTCTCGACTCTTATGTGTGTGTGCAGTGCTGCTCACTGTCGCGGCTGGCTTCGAGCTCGTTGCGGACTCTCGGTTCTGGGCTTGTCGAGAGCATGTCGGGGTCATCGCGATGTTATCGCACGTGAGCACGAAGATGAGGTTTTTTTTAACGTATAGTTATGTAACCAAATCAACCAAGGGGTCGAATGAGAGCCTTGAATAATCACTTGAGTAACTACATCATGAGTGACTTCTTCGTATAACCCCTTCATAACGACTTGTTGTGCCGTGCCCGAGTCTGGTTCGCAAACCCCTACTATCGGCACCAGTGTAAAAGGGGGCTGACATATTGTCTCCCATAGCATCAGAAGGGTCCACAAGAGGTGAGAGCACAATCTTTTAGATAGTTGTTTATTAAACCTTTTTAAATTATATATAAATGTTTGACTAAGTGAGGCTTTATTCATGGATAAAAAATACAAACTTTATATTGTAATTTCTAATTATTTATTAATTATGTATAATATGCCCTAATATTTTGTTAGACTGAATATGTTTCTTTCTCAAAATTAAAAATGAAATGGTTAATATTGATTTTTTTCCCCCTCTGTGTTATGAAGTTGAATGCTTGGAAAAATTTAAAAATCAAAATCGAGAATTGAAAAATCAAGGTTGAACTTAAGAATTGAAATCTAAAAAAACATGTACTGTGACAGCTATAGTTGTGACAATAATCTAAAGGAACATGTACTGTGACAGCTATAGTCGTGACAATAATCTAAAAGATTTGTTCATTTCTTCAGCAACAAAATATGTTTACCTAACTTTTTTTTTTAAGCGTCGTGTCTTACTACCCGTTTGGGTCGGTTGCTTATGTAATAATTAAGCCAATGGGTCAGGAATTGGGAAAATTGAATTTTAGAGGAAATGAACGCAATATGCGTGGACAGAGCGGGGACAGTCATTTAGGGAAAACCACCCTCAGTTGACCCGACCGAGATTTGAACCTCAATCTCCCTGCCTTCGGCAGTCTAGTTCAACACAAAATTCGCGCATTAGCTAACTAGACCACCAAAGCGGGTCCTAAGCTGTTAATAGTTTAAGTTGCAAAGCATCATGAATAAAATTAAACCAGAGTTAAAAATATGCCCTTTTTTTGGTCTTATAATATCTAATGCAATCCGACACCTGTCTACCGAGCTAAGAGTCCCGGGTTCGATTCCCAGCGTAGCCAAAAAATTATCATTAGGAAAATGTGAGTTTACCCTTTCACATTGATAAATTAATGGGCGGAGACTGGATGTTGTGTCTGTTCTAACCATAAGTTAGTTTTTAAGCCATATGAAATTATGGCTTCAATAAAATAAAAAAATGACCGAGGCCAAAGGCTAAAAACATTAATGGATGTAAAAAAAATGCAATGAACAAATTTAAGAAATAGTCAAGTTCTAAATTTGTGTGCACACATGCAAATGCAACTTATACCTAGAAAAAGTGTCCTAAATTCTGTTGCTCGCGGTCATAGTATAATCTAAGAGATACGTTGTTTTTACTATCTAATATATACATTATTGTAATTGTGAAGATTTTTGACCTCGAGATTATGACGAATGTTTTTGTGCCACCAAACCCAAAAACTGGATTTAAAAAAAAAAATCATGTCAGTGACACCTTAGCTTCTTGGTAGCGTGTTTGCCTAACGAGCCAAGGGTCCTAGGTTTGATTACTGGCATGGTTGAAAAATTAAATCATGGTGAAATGTGGGTTTCCCCTTTCACAGTGATGAATTAACAACAGGGGGGTTGGATGTTGTGTTTGTTCTATATGTATGTTAGTTTATAAGTCATGTGCTGATATCAGTTCATTCAGAAAGATCGTATTAAATACCTCAAATAAATGGAAATACAATTCTTTCTGTCCCTGTGCCTCGAACTGAAACCATTATAATGGATTTCATTCAAACTTGATATTCAAATGTTTCACCTTATTCTACCCACTAAGGGTGGTTTATCGACTAGTGATTTATGATAATTCAAGACTTTTCAAAAATGGCTACAACAATTTTGTTTTGTTTAAAATGGATACCTACGGAGAATAAATACTTGTATTTCAGTGAAAAATTCGTTTAAAGCCAGTTTACTTATGAGTGATTTTTTTTTAACTAGCCACAATAGCGCGGACAAACAAAAACCTCACCCCTTTTTTCCACCGGCCGATATTTGAGCCTTGACCTCGATTGTCACCAATCCCATCGATTACAATCCTGACACCTTAAATTGTGAGGGCACTGGTGAAGCTATTTTCTTCTACATAAAGAATGTATTTGTTTACAAAAGGTCATTTCTGTATTTCTGTTTACTTTAAAATGTTTTCAAGGCATATATCCGAGTCGCCGAAAGTCGCAGTTTGTCCAACCTATAAGGTATCAAGCTTACCTTGCATTATTCCACTATGGTATTGATTATAAGATAGGACCACAGTGGAAACTATCTAAGTAAGACTGCTACCTTTTAAGGTAAACTGAGTGTACTCAAGTGTTAACATAAAAATAAAGCAAGAAAATTAGTCCAAGCAATGAACAAGCAAAATATTAAAAAAAAACTTAAGAAAAAATCACACAATTGTGAATGTGTCAAGAATGGTGGTAGAGACGAGGAAACACGAAAACGAGGTTAACTGTCGCGTCCGTTGTAGTACCTGTGGCCATGTTACCTGGGGTGTAGGTCGTCTTGTCGCTAGGGTTCAACGAGGTGTTCTCGTTGGCGCCGGGAGCGGGCATTGCGAAGATGGCCTGCGGCTGCGACTGGTGCTGGGCCGAGGTGGGCTGTGACGTCACCGCCCCACCCAGAGCCTCGTCGTCACTGGCGTCCTCCTCGAGGGACAAAACACAACTCATCAGGGGGTGAGTTAGCTTTCCCCCCAATAACCTCATAATTGTGTTGATTTGCTGGTGGGTGGGCTGTCCCCAGTTGCACCAACAAATTACGCTAATGTGTTAGACACGAGAAAGGTTGTATTTAGAGGAAGTGTACCCATATTTGAATGGAAATAGAGTGTAAAACCAATCACCAAAAAACCACCCTCAGTGCATCCGGTCGGGACTCGAACCCCGACTCTCCCCTGTTCGACAGTTCAGTCTATCGCGCGAGAGAGAGAGAGAGAGGCCTAAGACCATCCGATCCCTGAAGGGGGTAGTATTCCAATTAAAGAAAAGGAAAGAAATGAGAATATAGCACTTATGTCTTGAATTACACCTACTTTTTTTATTTAGCTTTTTACTTGTGTTTTATTTTTATTTTTACAATTAATAACACGGCTACTGGCAATTTAATCTTAAATCGTTACACTTAACAACAAGGTTAGTAGTGATGTAATCTAAGAGATAGGGATGAGGAAGGCCAGAGGAAGCACACTTGTTACAGAGAATAGATGGTGGGGAAAAAAACCGCCGGTGATGAATCAAATGTGTAAAGACACCATTGGCTCACCCAGACTAGATTCAAAACCGTAAATCCGGTCTCGTACGGATCTGTGACCTCAAAACCATGTGACCACTGGTGTGGTTAATTTACTTACACCTTGGTTTTAAAAGATAATTTTCTTATTTGAAATTAATGTCAGTAATCATATTTTAAATTTATTCTAAAAGGGTGAACACTATGATGATACCACAACTCGATAGGCGGCTTTATGCTGTTGTTAGCACAGTGACGATTGTACATGAAAGTGAATAGCATGTACTAACGAGGACTATGGAGTACGAGTGAAGAGTCATGGAGTCAGTTGGAGTCAGTAAAAATGTACCTTCTCCGATTCCAGCTTTAAAATAAAATCTTATAATATTATAACAATGTATGGTAAATTTACACCTTTTTTTTTCTTCTTTAGGGCCAATATTTGTAATTTGGTTTGACAAATGTATTTAAATATAAATTCACGTGTCAAAAGAAGTTTCACAAGAAGTAATTTGTATTGGAGCATTTTACTGTAGTAAATTTGTTATTACTAATTAATATACAATAGCTATTTAGGAAGGAGTCTACGTCACAGTTGGAGACAGTCGGACAGTATAAAACTAGAGTCGAAGGTTTGACTCCACCGTCCTGGCGATAACGGCAGCATAAAGCGACTCACGGAAAGATGGTGGCTGTGGTATCGATGATAGCTAATAGTAGCCAATGATTTCCAAACCGCCCTCTTCGTACTCATTCTAAGATCAATTTTTAATATTACTCTTGGTGTTACGAGCCCAAAAAAACAACAACAACAAATATGTTAGAAATACATGCAAATTAAATTGTCTTCGCACAGCTTACCTCGTTAACTTGAAGAGTAGTCTCTGCCACCGACACCTGGAGCGGAGGTTCGACACAAGAGAGAAATATGAGAATAAAGCTAATTGTTTATTTTTTTAAATATTATTTTTAAAGATTTGTCACACCTTGTTATCGCCTGGCCTGGGCTGCTGCGTGACCACCCCATCCTCAGTGACCGACGCAGGGTTTTTCTACAAACAAAGCAAGGCAACCAAACTCAGTCCAGTCAACCAACCCCCGCCCCCTACGCCCACCCCACCCTTTAAAATAAATACAAATAATAATCTTTACAAAACACAAATAAGCACATACAAGGACAGAAAAAAAAAGAGAAAAAGAAAAACTTTGAAATAAAAATCCAATACAATAAATATTTCATAAAAAAAATCTATGAGGAATTGAAGAATAGTTCATGTTTTAATTCAAGAATGATATATGGTGTTTTATCCTGGAAATCCAGGGTTCAATCCCCGACACTCAGCCTTGTGAGGACAAATGAAGAGCTACTTGAATAAAGAAGTAGCAGCTTCGATCTAGAAAAACTAAATTAATGGCCAAAGGGTTCGTTACGCTGACCACATGACACCCTCTATCTGCAAATGTCGGCAAAATCACCACCAACATATGGCGGGCACTCAGTTGGTATGGCTCTCATGGGGACTGACATAAGAATTTGTATGGTATTTGGAGCTTCAAAGACTTCAACTTTGATTCAAATATTTGTGAGCTTTGAAAAATAATTCCAAATTCGACAACTATAATGTATGTTCAATTTTTGTCATTCAATGACTGTAATCTGTAGTAATTACATTGCATGATGTGATATCTTGTTATCAGCTCAGGCAGAGATATGATAAACATTCTGAAATAAAACCCTTACTAAAATATATTCAATGTCCAATTTTATTAAAGACCCAGATTTGTGGTAAATAAAATGCTTTTTTTTTAGCCAAAAATTGTTTAAAAAGCAACAACTCAAACTTAAGTGACTAAAATCCTAGAAAACTATCATTAATTCCTCATTTTAAATTTTAAATATTTGCTTTTTCTCACAATATTTGTCATAAATTCCAAATCAAAAATATATTTAATTTCTTTGCCAATGATCTTTGGTCAAAGGATTGGGGAAATTTGATTGGTTATGGAAATATTAAGAAAAAATAATTGTAATAGTGTACTGCAATTTCAGACAGAAAAAAAAAATTCAAGGAACAATGACATCTGGCACTTAATGAAAACATTGTTTAGTTTGTTTGTTTGTTAATTCTTTTTAAAATCAACATAAATGACAATTTGCAAATAAAATGCCAAATAGTCAATTTCACGAAAAGATCCCATTTCATTTTTTTTCCAAGCAAATTTAAAATGTATCTTAAAATTTTACAATGAACTTAAAAGCTATTCTGACATTCATTTAAACGTGTTAAGTAAAAGTTTGTAAAAACAAGTCTCGCAATATTTCGGTGTCTCTATCCAATATTTTATAAATATGTGGAGTATTTGTTTTTCTTACATAAAACAATCAAATAATAACTCAAACTTTGATTTTAATCTGGGAGTGTTTAATTAAGTTGATTAAGTTTTAGTAACATTTCTGCAGGTAGAAAGAGTCAATGTTATCACAATACAAAATTTAATTTTGATTATTAATGACCCGGAGTAAGGAATAATATTTAAATAGCTATAAAAAACAACCTAATAGCCATGGTTGAACTGACCAACACCTAAATGATTTGAACCATGATTGAAGACAAGTTTTGTATTATTTGGAGAAAAAAAAAGGTTAACTCATTCCTGTTGAGAATTTTTTTTTATAGCTCTGTGACTTTTCATGAAAATACCAAATTATAATATATTTTTAAATTACAAAGCAAAGATGTTAATTTTTGAGTAGGATTAGAGCCAAAACTTGTGGGCAATAACTATTCAAAAAAC
>CABFVX010008643.1:671-22809 GCA_902151425.1 Timema shepardi | reverse complement strand
CTGCTTGACTTACACTACCATAATAAAGCTGAAGTCATGTATCCTTGCGAAGCTCTAGAGTTGCCAGTGGTAGTAATGCCCTTAACAGTGTTTGATCTTTATAGATTTGTTAGCGGCTTGGACCTCCTGATTGAAGTAGGTTCCTGGCCAATCAAACCCTTTCCCTTCCACCCCCAACCCCTTAAGCTCAAGGTTACTATTACGATTCGATCAAAGAGGCATGGGATAATTGACAGGTTAAGGTTCGAGTCTCGATCGGATTCACTTCAAAAATCTCACCACCACCCCCTCCTTCTCTTCCCTTACACTCTCTAATCCTTTAGTTCTGTGGTTCTCAAACTTGTATGCTTCACGTAACCCCTGGGGATATTTATATAACTGGCGTACCCCTTGTACAGATATAACATATTTTAGTATAATAATAGCTATACAATAAAACATCCATATTTATTTGTGTCTGTTTACAGTTTACTTTACAAAACTACATGTATTGACAAACACAAAACATGACATGATTGATTGAACAAATCTAACAAAATTATCAATATCATACAGTGGGTACTCAGTGAGATGGGTGTTCTTGTAAACTACAGTCGGATACTACTTGTACAATAATTCCACAACTTCATCAAATACCCCACTTTGAGAATCACTGCTTTAGTTAATTTATTGATTTGAAAAATATATAATCCACGTTTTACTGCTTGTTCGAGATATATGCCTGTACACCCTAAAAAGTAAGGATGAGTAAGGTATAACTAAATAAAAATTTACCCACCGTTAGTGGAGGTAGAGTGGTAATCCATTTTGGGGGACAAACCGTGCATAGCTTATATGGAACCCCAAACTGCTCGTCACCAGTAAACCAAACCAGACAAAGTTGAAGGATTAGCCCTCGTGCCCGAATATATGTGGGAGGACCAAGGTGTAAAACTAATTTTAAATAAGGATGTGGGGTAACATAGCATCGTAGGTGACACAACGAGATTTCAGAGGTGGGGCATCAGAGATTCTGACGGAGATTGATCCAACTATAGTCTCAATGCGATGTGACAGATACTTCCCCTCTACACCCCCACACCAATACCGTTACCGTCCCGATAAGGTAATAGAGTGGGAGTAGCTCAGTGGATTGAACCCGGTAGTCGCGCACAATCTGCCATCCTGCGATCTCTGATGACAATGGTGGCTTAATGCACCGGACCAGTGACAAGAGTTTACAGCCGTGACTTCTGACGGCTGCCGGTGCAATAAACCAATGACGGTTACCATTTAAATACACACACGCGTGACGAGAGATCACACCATGAGGAGAGGGAACTGTCCAATTTATTACAGGGAATTGGCTTTCAATCGAAAACATGAGTTAGATCGAGATCTACCACCACTTGTGTTTTTCTTTCAGTAGAATGGTCATAAGATGCCAGCCCTATTCTAATATCCCATACACACGAGCGATGTTTTCGTACCTAATGCAGTATAGTAGAAAAGTATATTTGAATACTGATGGAGACTATTACTAGGAGATCGTGGTTCGATCACTGTCGGATGTGTTGCGAGTGGTTTTTCCTAAATGGTTTTCCACGAAAATTCCAGTTCTTCGGCCCTTTATTCTTTGCGTGAAAGGATAATGCCCAATTTTCCCAATGATGCATTTTTCGAACATGATTTGAATTGAACTGAACCCGTGGCTAGTAAGAAGACGCGCTACCGACTGATATAAAATGTGATACCTTGAAATTTAGTCCGCGTGTCCACCGGTGCGGTTCCACAGGAAGGGTAGTAAGACGCGGTGAACAAAATAATCTGTTTGTGAAATAGGAGCAAGCGGTAGTGTTTGTTTATTGGACACGCCCCCACCAGGTTATCCCCCCTCCCCCTCTAGTGGATATGTTTCACATTCAATCAAATATTCATGAACTAAGTTTCACGCGTGTCATCCGCGGCCATGACAGGCTCGTAATACTTGCTCTGGTATTACAGCATGACCTCATGCAGGCGCGCAACTCGGGCCATTTCCACTCGACCGCCTCGGTAAACTAGCGATACAATATTGAGATAACAGTTTACGGATTAAAAGTTAAGTTTTCAGTGGATTGAGTTTATGGCTATTATTAATGTTCCTACATCCATTAACACTTCAAAGAATCGTTTCACAGGCGTGACTTGGGAGATGTCTGTAAATTATACATTTCCGTGTGTGTTTTTTACCACGTCTTAATGCCCATCCAGACTATACCCATATTTATTACTCTAATGGGGTAAGGAAATGTACCCGAATTCGCATGCAAGTAGTGTGTGAAAGCATTTAGAGAAAAAAAAAACTCGATACACCTGACCTGGATCTAACCCCTACTTCTCTGTTACCAGCACACCAGACTAAATGAAACTGACAATTCTGCGTGGACAGTGGTATAGGTGCTAATAGTTTTTGAGTCCTTACTGTGGATTCACACGTTCAACAACAACAAATAAATGCCCCGCAGAACAGAAGCGTGGTCACGTGACGAGCTCTAGCCAATCACAAGAATTTAAGCCTAATTCGCGCGAGCTGTTCTGCTAAAGTTCAATTCCTCTCTACTTCATCCGCTCTGGCCGCGATCTTCAGCAAGGGAGAACCAATAATATCTCAAAACCAACCATCTCAAATCAGAAACCTGCCAGTCCACCACTGATAGGGACTGTTTTGTTTTAATTTCAAGTTCGTCTTACCTAAACTATTAAGAGTAATTAAAATGCATATCAGCAGAAGCGGTAGTAAGGAGTGTAAACACACACAAAATTAGAGGTCAGAAGAGGACGATACACGTATAAATGACCGTTTAGGCTGTTCGAAACTCACAATAATTAATATCTTTGAATGATACAGAAAAAGAAATGTGAGCTGTGAATCTCCTCAAGAATATAAAAATAATTCGTCACAGTTCACCAGATAAACCTTCGTCTCTGCAATCAAGGTCAGAATAAGTTGTGATATTTAAAATTCCTTCTAAGTTCTCGGATCAACTAGGTAATGTGTATTTTCATGGTCATCACAACAATAATTTTAATTTCAAAATGTTAAGATGGTGATACAAATTTTGGTTTTAAAAAAAAGTGGCATGTGCTTGCATGGTTTTAATTACACGAGAAAAAATAAATAAAAATACAGTTATTTGGACAGTTTTATGTGAATTTTGTCAAACAAATTAAAATCAGGTGTATTTAAGTGGGAAATTTATGAAACTATTTAAATGAAATAATATTCACTTTTAAGAGCGTTCATCATAGCAGGCCCAACTCGGCTCCCGGCTCATATCTGCGTCTGTATGTTTGCGCGCGTGAGAGATATGGAAGTAGAGAAGGAAAATAAAAGACCTACGATATGCCAGAATGTGTGCAGTGCATTCGTATTTGAATGATTACTCGAAATTTTCCGTGATAACGATGGGGGGCAAAGTTTATTGTTAATAATTAAATTATCTCCCTATTGTGACAGAATTAAGATTTGCGCGCAATGCTAGTCTGTGAAGCCATTCTAAAATTGTAAAAAACGGCCTTTTAAATGCATTTTTTAACCAAATGTCATTTAAAATATCAACAGCGTTCAGTATTTAAGGACTTCTATTCACTTTTTATCTACATTAATCTTTAAACGGAAATTACCCACGTGCAATAGTGTTCGTGTAAATTTAGGATTTCTAGCCGACTGTATCACAGAGTTGATTTGCTTATGATGTACGTACGCTCTTAAGGTGAGATGGAAGGGGATGCGAGAAATAATCAGTGTTTTTGCGGGTTTTATGCCAAATATTTTTTTGACCAAAATAAAAAATATTGCTCCAGTACAGATAAAAAGTTTAATTTTCTTCACGTGGCGACCTCAACATTTCTTGAATATCTGTCAAGGGTGTCCTGGAATTTAATTTATTTCTCTGCATTAAAAAAAAACATAATTTAATGCCGCTATGATAATGACGGATATTTAACGAATGTTTATATCCCCAAGTTAAGAAAATTAAACTCCATGTTTGTATTGAAGCAATATTTTATTTATTTTGGACAACACATTTTTTGTCTATAAAAAAAAAGGCAAACATATTGGCCTTTTCTCGCATCCTCTAAAGCTTCACCTTGCGAGGAAGGTATATAGGTATTTGCCTTGTAGGCGAGTTGTGCCGGATTTGAAATTAGTTTCTACGTTTTAAAAATTACATTTATCCTCTATGGAAACATTATTTACAAAAATAATTAAGTTTAGTGTTACTATACTAAACGCGCGCGCGCGCGCACACACACACACACACACACACACACACACACACACACACACACACCACACAATGGTGTCTTGTTACTTACCTAGCGTACCAACTTAATAAACGAACTATTTACTAAATTATTTGATTGGTAGTAATCAAGTGTAAAATTTTATTTCCCTTCTAACGTAAGTGTTAATAAATAATTAATCAATATAAACTATATTTTACTGTTAAATTATCAGTGAAAATGTTTCAAATGCACAGAACTGTCTTGGCACAATCTCACTTTCGGTTTGCAGATCCCTCGAACACACTTTTAAAACAAATTAATTGTAGAAAATAATACTAATATAAAGCGAATGGTTGTCAAAGAATAATAAAAATAATTAAATGTTTAAAGAAACAGGATTTCATGGACTAACCATTCTAAAGCATTGAGATAGTCATCCAGTTAATGTTTACAATTAATTAAGAACCACTTGGCTTAGACACAGCAAAATAATGGTTCTTGTACAGTTCAATTCGATAAAAAATGGCTAAAATAGGACAGTAAATAATAGTGTGCAAGTTAGCATGAGTTTTTATTATCTTGACTTTACATAAAGTATATGAAAAGAGCAATAAAAACGCACACTACCAAGCAATTGTATAGCAATTGTGATTAAAGTGACAACAAGAGTCTTTACATAACAGCTGCCCATAAAATATCTGGCAGCAGATCAGTTTTCCAGTTGAAATGATAGCCAATAACTACTCGATAAATGCCCAAAACTAACACCCTTTGATCTATAAAATCTGTTCTTTTAATTTAAAAACACAACACATAATATTTTGTGCCCGTGCTCCACGTCTTACTGTCCGGGCTCTCCGCATTTAATTACGTTAGGGCGGAAGAGGAAGTTAGAAAATGTATAGGAAGTAAACCTACATTTGTGTAGTGGAAAACAACTTAGGATATATCACCACTTTGGTACACCCATCCCCACAAAAAAAAAACCTTGACTCCTAATCCAGCGTGCTCATCAACAAGATATATAATGACTGCCTACATTGCCAAAAGTCTCAAGTCTTCAATAGGTTATGCGGGTGGACAGACACCACCTGGATAGCGCAGAGGTTTTAAGTCACCCCATCGCCCTCCTTTCTTCTCGATAAATAATAACGCTAAGTAAGGCGAGTGTCGCGGATGACGGTTAGTCAAAGTCAGTGACCCCACACACTGCCAGGACGAAGAGGATTATTAATACCTAAATTGCGCTATGTTGACACTTTTAAAAGACTTAAAGAGATGCCAGGACTGACAAAAAAAAATCTACCTTACGGCTGTAAATGTTTTAACCATCCATGTAAAAAGAATGCAAAGGCCTATATAAAACAACATTTGACGTATTAGCACATGTGTATATATATATACACACACACACCCTTTGGGAAATTGTCAATATACATTGTTATTACTATGGAATATTTCTGAGCCGGAGGGAGGCCCACTACCTCCCTCACAGGCAGTACTATCCTACTTCAACATTACTTAACATCTTACTTTTATCTAGCGACATCTTCTCGCCAATTTGAGTTTAACTTTATTGCATAAATCTGCGAAGACGCCCTCGGGGAGACTTCTGAGGCGTAAAGCAACAGAGGCACAAGTATTTCGGAAAGGTTGTTAAACATTACAAGCACTTGAATGGGCTGTCCAGATGTCCTGTGTGTTGTAATAGTCAGTCTTGTGCTGTATGTATTCAAGTGTTGCAAAGTGCATGTGACACGCCAAGAAGAATGTTGCAAACCAGTGTAGACCTATGCGCCACGGCCAAAGATGTGTGGCAAAAATGTTCATGTGACACGTCCCGCCAATTGGTGCAAAAATATTCATGTGACACGTCCCACCAATTGGCGCGAAAATGTTCATGTGACACGTCCCGTGAAGTGTTGCAAATAATGAATGTGACAATTCTAGAATAATTAGCGAAAAAAAAGTGACATTCTAGAGTACCAAATGATTAAAATATAATATAAAAAAGTTTTTTTATCATTGAAGTCTCACATGATTTCTCACTTGTACCTTGTATTTTGCACTGCGTTTTACTAGTCGTTCGGACTAGTCCAATGTGCACTAACGAGATAGGAGGGAGAAAGGGAGAATTTTAAAGGTAGTGTACCTACATTTGTATAGACAGAATGGGAAAACCATTTAGTAAAAGACACATTAGTTCACACAGCCGGGATTCAAACCCCGACCTCGCCAAGACAAACAAACCATGGTAAGACATGACCGGCGCATATGTCCACGTGCCCACCATTGCACGTCATATTTCACTGATACTGATAGCCCTTGAGACAGTTTTTTCAACCCCGCATGGATGGGCACACGGATTAAATACGAAGCTCGTCTAGTTTTGTTCACTGATGACAATGTAATGGTTCAAATCCTGACTGGTGTACTAAACAGGGTTTCTACACAAAATCATGATTTATTTTGCAGGATTTTTTAAGTATTTTCGGGTGACCTGGAGGTCTAGGGGTAAGATGTCAGACTTCTATGCTGGCGGCCGGGGTTCGATCCTAGTTCCCGACATAGATTTATCTGCTTACCAAACCCTTCCTTCACCTTTGACAAGACATCTTGTGAATGTGGGAAATACCAGGCCTCCACCGTGGTTCGGATTCCACGTTAAACTGTAGGTCCTCCATTTCATCTCACAATCACCCTACCATTACACATTAGCGTAAGTGCGTATAACCCGAACGGGTAGTAAGACGCGGTGCTAATAATAATAATAATAATAATAATAATAATAATAATAAGTATTTTCAATAATTCCTCCAGGGCAGTGTATAAAGTAACCATGGCAAAATACACATAATAACATATTTTCTTTTATTTAATGCAGGCTTACAACTCACCTACACCTACATCTGTTCAAGCCTTTTATTATTTTTTAATATATTCCATGATGCAACGAGTTATTCAAATAATTAAAACATAACATAAACTCACTTGCAAATAATCATGGGTGAAATGTGGGTATCCCCTTTCACAGTGAAGAATTAACGGCCGGGATTTGGATGTTGTGTCTGTTCTAGATATAAGTTAGTTTATAAGTCGTTGACACTGTGAATTCGCATTTGAATAATTTGTCAATCCAAATTATAAATTTGATTCTAAGTAGTAAAAAAAGGTTGTTAAATTAGGTCCACAATAAGTTTTAATTTTGAAGCCGGAGTCGGTATATTTTTACCGATTTCGACTTCACAGCCCTGATGACTACATGAGCTCATGTTATTTTTAATGTTCTGCAAGACTAATAGATGAAATGGGTCGGAAAACAAAGGGCGACAAGTCTTAAAACTTCGCGAAGGCCACCAGCCATTTGGTTCGGTGTCAAAAGACAGGTCCGGGTGTACCAAAAATCGGTTTAAACCTAAGTGATGGTATTACTGCTTAATTAGACGACAATAATTTAAGGACAAAACAGTAAATTGATAAAACCGGATAGACGACATTCTAAAACATTTAAATATAAACAAATAATAAACCCAACTCCCCCTTTTTATAAAATAGTGCACTGAGAACGCCTTTAAAGGGATTCAAACCGACAATTTTGGAGTAAGTGACACGATCTTTAGAGGCATGTAGAAAATTTCAATAGGAACTATTTATGCCAAGAATTGGGGTTAAAGGCCCCAACATCTTGGAGGGAAAGACTTACTACATTGCTGTATTTATAATGAGAATTGCTGTTTTGAAGCTTAAAAACCTTAGACTAAAACAATAATATGTTATCTTTGAATGTTCTTTTATTACTTTGTTAACAAATGAGAGTTAATTTAGAAAGTCTATATATAAGATGGTTGTAATTATTTACTTTGACCTTAGTGTTAAGATGTTTCAGTGTGAAACGTCGTTAAATGAGCTAATATGACACTTTCGTGATTTTTGTGGATTATAAAACTCAAAATGTATTTAATCCAATTGGGGCTTATATACCTTAAACCTCCATTTGAGCTTGAACCATGTTTTGAAATAACAAATCCCTTCTCAGAGAGCACGGGGTATAAACGTCTGCAACGAGTCTCATCGCTCCAGCGGGCGCATCATTTAATCCTCGTGGAACGCCGATCACGTTTATGTGACACGAATACGGTATCTCGCCTTTCAGGAATTATTATTATCGCAGTCGAGTCACTTCCCCCCTGCCCCAACAAGCTTTATTTCACCGCATCTTATTATCTGCACCAGCTATACACATTTTAATTACTTTAATAAGGTTTGAATGAGAAAGGTGAGTTTTGAAATCATTCAGGAAAAAACACCCTCAGTACACCCAGCCGGGAATCGAACCCTAAACCTCCCTGTAAGTGGAAAACATGACTATATGAGCAGACAATTAAACCGCGTGACCACCGATGAAGGTCCCCACAAGCTAATGTTGAACTTCTTCCATACGCAGGCCAAGGCGTCAGTCTCGTCTGGTTTGCAGGCTATTGAGAGATCAGGGGGGTAAGTTAAGGTTCAAATCCAGACAGTTTTTACTAGTGTCTTTTCCTTAATTATTTTCACACTCTCTCTTCACGAAAGTAGGTCTGATTCCTCTAAAATTCTACCTTATCCTTCCTACCATATTAGTGTGAATACATAGAGAGGAGCGATACTTGGTTGGTAAATATACGGATAACTTGGACGAGTGAATAGCACTGGAGAAAACCGAAGTCAGGGAAGTTCAAGAGGAAATATATGGTTGAGCTTGGGTTGAAAATTAAAAATGTGAATTAACTCGTGCAGCAAAACGTGTGCAAGAGAAATAAGAATAGCCCTGAATTCTTCAACGCGTCTTAGAAGGGATTTGATAACAAGAGAGACCATCTGACTGAAATCGAATCATATAATCCTCATCATTAATCAGTTTCTTATAGAAGCGGTTGGCATCAGCCTTTGTTATGTATTTCCGTATGTTTGAGAATCGGCTATAGGCGTTACTCGAAGCCCCGTCAGTCCCTATCGCTAGAAATCTGACTCCATTCCACCCGCCGCAGTGAGGTCTGCTTGCGGTTACAGGCGGCCGTTGTTACCGAGGCGTGAATTATATTTCCACCGACACGTCTACTTGACTCGCAATCAACAAACTAAAACTACCGCAAAAGAGACCAATAATAACACCTTTCTCTCTCGTCCCGCCAACGACTTCAACATTTCGAAGACCATAACGGTGGCCGAACGGTTATATTCGCATTAGGGCCATTCTATACGAACGCTGAAAGCACCGCGTTATTAACGCTGACGCCTGCCTGTATTTTGATTAATTTACACTAGACCTTAAATGTGCCGCGTTTTTGACGCTGTGAAAACGCGACGAAAGCGCTAAACACGATATACACGGCGTCTTTAAGACAGAATTGCTGAGTCCAATGGTGTGTTCCCCAAAAAATAGACACCGTGCAGATAGGATGTATAGGTGTGATTCATCTTTTGGAAGGGTATTATAAACATTCTGAAAGAGAAGAAAGGCGTCGGAGGACTCACCCAGTACCGGCCTACCATACCGTCTTTCAACAGGACAGTTACCCGCCTCGGTGGCGTAGTTAGCTAACGCGCTAGTCGTGTTGAACTCGACTGCTGAGGACGGGGAGATCGAGGTTCGAATCTCAGTCGGGTGAACTGGGGGTGGTTTTTCCTAAATGGTTTTCCACTCTACCTCCACGCAAATGCAGGTTCATTTCATACTATAGAATGTTTGTAACGTCATTTGATGAGCTTTTGAGATTATTATTTTTTTGTGAACAAAAGAGAGACGATACGGTTATGAATAAAAGTATTGGCTGTCACTGAACAAACACAAAGCGAGAGAAGTGTCTCATCGCAACTGCCATGAAAACGCTCTGTGTAGTTTTACTAGCGCTGCCTACGTCAGCGTCGAAAACGCATCCAGTTGCATTCAAGGCGCTAGACGCCCGGGTAACGCCGACACACCAAGCACTTAAAACGCTCGTTTAGATTGGAACATGTGGTGTACATTGACTTATTCATCTGACGTTCACGCGGCGTCAAAACTGCCGCGCTTTCAACGTCCGTATAGAATGGGCCTTGGATGTAGTCGTCAATGAATAAGAGGGAAGTCTTGTGACTTGTCTATACACTATGTACCAGTATGGTCCTTATCCTTTACAAGTTTGAACCATTTTAACTTTCCAAGAACCATCGCTATGGATGGTTGCGAAAAACCAATCATAGGTATATAATTAAATGAGCACAGCTAATGAAACATAAGAAACAGTTGATTATAGTTACAGAATTTGCTGAAATTGTTTGATTAAACCAAGAAGAAACCATTACCATTAGTTGTCACGAAATCACGTAACTAAGGCTAAGGAGTCTGTTTAGCGTTAAGATTTAAATATTTTGAAGACAATAGGTACGTTAAGTATAATAAAGATATGGAGTTAACATCAATTTTATTTTCTTAGAACCGCATCTTACTACCCGTACGGGCTATACGCTTATTTACTAACTATGCTAATGGTTTTAGGGATTAGTAAGGCTATATTTAAATGAAGTGTATTCGCATTTGCGTAGAGGGAGACTGGAAACCCATTTTGGAAAATTCCCATCTGTACACACGACCGAGATTCGAACCTCGATCTCCTCGTCATTAGCAGTATAGACCAATGCAAGAGTAGCGCGCGTTAGACCATCCAGCCACCAAAGTGGATTGATGCGGTGCTTTTAAAAAAAACTAAGGTGCATGTTAAATCATTCAAAAAATAAAATTAAAAAACATCTAGGCATGCATTGCCAATAACGCTAAAACAAAGAAAATTCGGGAATAACAAATAAGTATGGATCCCATAAGGCATTTCAAACGTAAGCTAATTATTTTCGTTTGCTTGTATACTGACTGGTGTTTAATTGGCTATAGTTCACTTTAGTAGCCGAATGGTGTAAAGCGTCACTCTCATGTTAGAATATCCTGCTAATGACAGGGAGATCGGGGTTCGAATACCGGTCGGAGGGTTTTTCCCTGAATGATCTCCCTCTCTCCTTTCATGCAAATGCGAGTAAATTACTTCTAAAATGCTTTCTTCCTCATTACTACCCCATTAGAGTAATTATCATATGTGTGTGTATCCTGGACAGGTGATAAAATAAAACAATATCCTCTTCTCGCATTCTCATTGACTGATACGTCAAGTCCAATGACTATGTATTCCACATTCCATGCATAACGCGTAAGAAAGATTAAATCAACTTTATACATTGCAATTATGTAGGTATTGATTATAAACGCTATCGGTGAAAGTAACGTATTCCAACTTTTAGCGAACCCACTTCGGTGGCCATGTGCTCTAACCCACTACTCTCGCAGTTGATTAGCTTACCAATGACGAAAAGATAGAGGTTCGATTCTCGGACAGGTGGACTTTTTCTTCTTTCAAAATGGTTTTCTACGCTCCCTTCATGCAAATGCGGGTACACTTCCTTTAAATATAACCCTCCTAATACCTAAACACTATTAGCGTAATTAATACATAAGCGAATAACCCAAACGGGTAGTAAGCCGCGGTGCTAAGGACAACTTCTGGCGCACTATTTTCTATGTATTATTCGCTATTAGTTATGCAGCCCTACAAATGTAACTAGATCTACTGTTACATGCCCACATTTGTAGGCACGTGGAATAACCATGTGATATCTATCACGAGTGGTCAAGAGAGAGAAACGGGTGTACACATAGTGCACCTGGCCAAGATTCGACCCTCAACCTCTCCATCACCAGTATATTACAAGTGTGATAACTTGGCTTAGACCACGCAACCATCAATGAACAATAAAAGTTTTTTTTCTTTCGAAAATCAGATTAAGGGCCGTAATTATTGTATAGTCTCAGGAGTCAACCAATCTCCCACCATACGAAAAAAAAAGTTTGTTCCATTCAACTATAGAATTGGTTTACCTCCGAATATAGATAATAATAATAATAATAAAATAGGGCCCCTAGTCAAACGTGTGCGTGTAGCCTGGCGAAAACAGCCTACACGCGAACAAAGTGTAAGCAATCAAATGGCAATACATCACAGTGGTTCAGTCCACACAACAGCTGTGTAGTACATTGTTCGGTCAGGTAACGGGAGGACAGGTGTGGATTGGCTCGCACCCGTTACAACCACACACCATCGACGTTAACACGCACAGACGCTGAGTGGTCAGGGGAGAGAAACTGGTGTACACATAGTCACCGAGTGGTCAGGGGAGAGAAACTGGTGTACACACAGTCACCGAGTGGTCAAGGGAGAGAAACTGGTGTACACACAGTCACCGAGTGGTCAGGGGAGAGAAACTGGTGTTACACACAGTCACCGAGTGGTCAGGAGAGAGAAACTGGTGTACACACAGTCACCGAGTGGTGAGGGGAGAGAAACTGGTGTACACATAGTCACCGAGTGGTCAGGAGAGAGAAACTGGTGTACACACAGTCACCGAGTGGTCAGAAGAGAGAAACTGGTGTAAACACAGTCACCGAGTGGTCAGGAGAGAGACACTGGTGTACACAGTCACCGAGTGGTCAGGAGAGAGACACTGGTGTACACAGTCACCGAGTGGTCAGGGGAGAGAAACTGGTGTACACAAAGTCACCGAGTGGTCAGGAGAGAAAAACTGGTGTACACACAGTCACCGAGTGGTGAGGGGAGAGAAACTGGTGTACACACAGTCACCGAGTGGTCAGGGGAGAGAAACTGGTGTACACACAGTCACCGAGTGGTCAGGGGAGAGAAACTGGTGTACACACAGTCACCGAGTGGTCAGGGGAGAGAAACTGGTGTACACACAGTCACCGAGTGGTCAGGGGAGAGAAACTGGTGTACACACAGTCACCGAGTGGTCAGGGGAGAGAAACTGGTGTACACACAGTCACCGAGTGGTCAGGGGAGAGAAACTGGTGTACACACAGTCACCGAGTGGTCAGGGGAGAGAAACTGGTGTACACACAGTCACCGAGTGGTCAGGGGAGAGAAACTGGTGTACACACAGTCACCGAGTGGTCAGGGGAGAGAAACTGGTGTACACACAGTCACCGAGTGGTCAGGGGAGAGAAACTGGTGTACACACAGTCACCGAGTGGTCAGGGGAGAGAAACTGGTGTACACACAGTCACCGAGTGGTCAGGGGAGAGAAACTGGTGTACACACAGTCACCGAGTGGTCAGGGGAGAGAAACTGGTGTACACACAGTCACCGAGTGGTCAGGGGAGAGAAACTGGTGTACACACAGTCACCGAGTGGTCAGGGGAGAGAAACTGGTGTACACACAGTCACCGAGTGGTCAGGGGAGAGAAACTGGTGTACACACAGTCACCGAGTGGTCAGGGGAGAGAAACTGGTGTACACACAGTCACCGAGTGGTCAGGAGAGAGAAACTGGTGTACACACAGTCACCGATTGGTGAGGTCTGAAATAATTTGGTATCCAAATACTAAAAAGCATTAAATAAAAACCGTTAATTGTTTTGACTACTAAAATATATAAAAAAGTAATAAATATGTTCAATTTTTGGAGAAGTAGGGCTTACTAGGAAGATTATTATTATTAGCACCACTTCTTACTACCCGTTCGGGTTATACGCACTTACGCTAATGTGTAATGGTAGGGTGATTGTGAGATGAAATGAAGGACCTACAGTTTAACGTGGAATCCGAACCACGGTGGAGGCCTGGCATTCCCCACATTCACAAGATGCCTTGTCAGAGGTGGAGGAAGGGTTTGGAAATCAGATAAATCTGTGCCGGGACCGAGGATTGAACCCCGGCCGCCAGCACAGAAGTCTGACCCCTTATATTCCATTCACGGTAGGAATTGACTTTTTAATTATGATCCCAAAATTGAGCTTGTTTATTACTTTAATCTTTTTGGGATGGAATATAACGCGAGAAAAGGCAAGTGTTAATGTAATTTTTATGGTGAAACTTAATTATTATTTTGCTAAAATAAATAAAATATTGCTCCAGTACAAACAAAGAGTTTAATTTGCTTCACATGATGACATCAACAGTTCCTGAATATCCATCATAGGCATAGCGGTATTAGATGAACAACTTTTTAAATTAAAATAAAAAGTTATCATTTTATTTAAAAACAACCTTGACAGATATTCAAGAAACTTTGATGCCATATTGTGAAGACAAATAAATTATATGTTTGTACTAGAGCAATATTTGATTTATTTTGGACAAAAAAGTGTTTTGCCATAAAAACTGCAAAAACAGTGGTTTTGCCTCGCATCTCATTCCATCCCACCTTAATGATAACATGTTTTGCTTGTTTTATTTAATACTTTTTAGTATTATAGTATGATTTTGGAAGGAAGAACAGTAAAAATTAGTTACTAAAACAATTGTAATATATTCATACATCAAGTCATGTTATCTGAAACTGTTACTTTTGATATATATCATCAATACCTATAAAATAACACAAATAATTAAGTGAAATGTGATCAATGTTGGCCGCAAAGAAATGTGTTTGAACTTTCTCTACTGTTCTTCCAACAAGAATCGGGGAAAGCTCACTCACTTTTTTTAAAACTGGTAATTATTTGTCATCACTTCCTCCCACCCCCCATACCAGCCGTCCTTTGAACACTGTTTTTGTAATACAAGAATAGGGCCTAGAGCTAATAGATATCTTACCACTTAGCCCAACATACTCCTAAAATGTAATGGTGAACTGTACATTCGTTAACAGAAGTGTGTCCGCATTTGCGTGAAGAGAAAGTGAGTAAACACTATTTTCAAAGCAGTTCAGTACACTCTATTGGGATTTGAACCCCAACCCCACTGTCACCAGCTAAAGAGACATGGTGATTCTTATGCCTTTGTCCTAGTGTAAACTGGCGAATGTTGCACTAAGTAACTGGAGATAGCACGAGATATATTACAAAGCTAGTGACAAAAACACGTTACAAATATATATATACACACACACACTCCATTCACGGTAGGAATTACTCTCTGGAAGGCTTTTTTTCTTACCAATATCCTACTATATGATAGATTTCTGGTAGGGTAAAAGGCCTTTCAGAAAACAATTCCTACGGTGAACGGACTTTATGTATCTTAGTTATTCACGTTTTACTTCCAAATACTTCCAAGCAAACAAAGAAATAAGTAAATATTCCAAATTAAATTATTTACCAATGGTTTAAAATCTACACTTAAAACAAATATTATATTATTATATTTTAATGCCGAGGATCGTAGCTTTTAGTGAACTCCGAACATATCTTACCTCAG
Organism: Timema shepardi; assembly: GCA_902151425.1. NCBI lineage: Eukaryota > Metazoa > Arthropoda > Insecta > Phasmatodea > Timematidae > Timema > Timema shepardi. Next base: position 7,283 of record CABFVX010008643.1, on the reverse strand, counting down.
ATTAAATATTTTTTTCAGACAAAATCTTTAGCACCTAGTTTCCTGACAGTGTAGTGTGTACCTAGTCTACCCATTGAGTACCCAGTCAGCCGGTATTTTAACAGTAATGCCCCTGGGACCTTCTGACTCTAGAGGACTCCAAACTTTCGAAGATTGTAGCACCAAGATTAGAATTGGTATGCAGCCTTTACATGTTTTCTGGACCCTAACATACAAAAAAAACGTGTTTTCTTGAGCACTAAAAAGGGGGGCGTGACTATTGAGTATTAATTTGCTTGCGGGTGAAGAAGCCGCGACCTCTCTTTACTGGTCAGAAGCTGCAAGTCCGAACACATATTGGTCAAAGAGATGTGTGTTCCGCAACCTACCCTAACAAAGATTGCATCCCCATCTTTGGCCTATTCACAAATTAGAAACACACTCCCGTCCGCCAACAAGATGATGTCCATGTTCACATTAAACATTTAACCTCTCACGACTTTAAAGATTAAACTTCATAAAACAATGCAGTAACACTTTAAAAGAAGAAATTTTCTTTTTCACAGGCAAGTCACGCAATATGTTCTAACCAACGCTCCAATACAACCACTAGGTCTGGGGATAACGACTGATGATGACACCATCTCTTGAATTATAGTAACTAAGTGACTTCAAGGAGTTTAATAAAAGATGAAGTAAACATTAAAAAAATTATTGCTATTTATAAAAAAGATACCCCTGCATCAGTGATCACACAGTCTAAAGTGATAGACTGGATTACCAGTTCGGACCTCGACATGATGTATTTGAGGTGGTTTTCCAAATATGATTTATCAAGTGTTTTTTTTCAATTGACAATTCACAGTGATGCAGGTGCATTTCCTCTAAGTTCCTCTTCTGATTTTTATCCCTTAAACGTACTAGCTTTTAAAAAATCAATAAGGACAATCTAAAAGAATCATGTCTAAATCTACTTATGACCGGTCTTATGACTACCGCATAAATATTATTATTGGGAGATTAAAGTTATCAGCCACTTTAATGTTTTACGCGTCTTATGAACTGACTTTATCTACCAGATAGCTATCTGTAGGATAAATATATATTTTATTTAGAACACGTAAGGTTGGTACTGTTTTTACTCGTGTGCGCATGCGTGTAAGCCCTGCTGATAGCGCTACAACCTAGCGAGGGGTGAGAACGCTCAACATTTGTTAAATAATGGCGGCTAAACGAGTGCGAGTATACTGATGGCGTCATGTGGGCGCGGAAGCTAAGTAAGATGTTTTGTAAGTACTAATTTCTGTGTCCGCCAAAATGTGGCCAATAGTTGGATACAACGTTTACAAAATTTAATTTACTAAACTACCGTGTTGATAATTTGTTCTTAAATAACTATAACTCTACAAATAGCTTGTCAGTTTATATAAAAGTGAATTAAATGTTCTAACTTTATATAGTTAAGAGCCTGGGCCTGTGCTTACTAAACACGTGAACCAAGATTTTAACCTAAAACCAGATCCTGATAGGCGAAACCTCATTGAAAACAACGCGTCACTATGGCAACAACCATTTTAACTTTCAGATAAAAGTTATCATGTACTTAAACCTCCCAATAAAAATGTGATGGATAGATACAGTTTATCTGGAAGATAAATGCTATATGGCAGTCATAAGACGCACTTTTATCTTATCCACCAGATATAAATATTTATCTACCAGATTAATATTTATCCAGGAATCATAAGACCGGCTCTAAGAAGTGAGGGTACTTAGCATATAAACCATAAAGTTGATCTCATTTATAAAAAAAATAATCAGAAAAGAGCTAGATTTGGCTGGGAACCTAACTAGTAAAGGACATGAATACAGGCCCTCCTGCCATTGTGTGCAGGATAAACTAACAGGTTGGCAGCAAACTGTGTATTTAAAAATGCAAAGTACTCTTACAATGAACATAAATATAGAAGGATAAATCATGATAAGTAGAACTGTATATGTTTTAAAAGGGGATCGCTTGAAGTGTGACCTCGGAGGATGTAAGACGAAGAAGAACGGTGCATGAAAATGCATGTTAGAAGCTTAGGAGCAAGATCCTAAGAGGAGACAGGATAGAGTTTGAATGAACAACTTATCGCTTTACCTAGTACACATTAGAAGCAGGTGGTTCGGAAGCCAAGGCCGCCAACAGGGGACTGCAAATGCAGTCGGTGAGATTTTTTCCCATAGCTATGAAATATTTGACTCAGTTCTCATCTATTTGGGAGAGTTAAATAAGTTGGTAACTATATGTTCCTGAAGTAATGCAATGCAATGAATGTGAGAGTTGATTGTATCGTACACACCTCCCACCATACCTGGCTCCTTCCCCTATCAACTGGCAACATATTACATTTAATTTGGTACAGCCAGCATATGTTTAAGTATCACTATTCTCACACTTAGATATAAAAATTATAAATGGGCATCGGCAATTCGCTAATCAATTTGGTAGTTGCAGTCACTGACATTTTTTTCTGCGGGCGGCCTTGTCGGAAGCTATACAGCTAGAAAGGAAACGATTTAAGAAAACATGACTTTTGCTTGGATGGAAGGGAACGCGAGTTGAAGCCATTATTTTTGCAGTTTTTGGACAAAATTAATTAAATATTGCTTTGGTAAATAGGGTTAGTTTAATTTTATATACATAGCAATATCAACAATTCTTGAATATCTGTCGTGAGCATGGTGGCATTATCTAACACACTTATTAAATGAAGAGGAAAACTTGCCATTGAGGTCAAGGACACTTTTGACTATTATTCAAGAACTGTTGAGGCCACAATATAAAGATAGCACCCCATCTTACTACCCGTTCGGGCTGTACGCACTTATGCTAATGTGTAATGGTAGGGTGATTGTGAGATGAAATGGAGGACCTACAGTTTAACATGTAATCCAAACCACGGTGGAGGCCTGGCATTCCCCACATTCACAAGATGTCTTGTCAGAGGTGAAGGAAGGGTTTGGCAATCAGATACATCTGTGCCGGGACCGAGGATTGACTGCGGATCCCCAGCACACAAGTCTGACACCTTGCCCCTAGAACACCAGGTTACCCATAATGTGAAGAAAATTAAACTATGTTTTACTGGAGGAATATTTGATTTATTTTGGTCAAATAAATGTTTTGAGATAAAATTACAAAAATATTAACCTTAATTATAGTTCCATACATCCCCACCTTAAGACAGGGACTTTTTTTCCACATCCATTACTGTTTCCAGCCTATAGTCTGGGCCAGTTATTTATTAAAGCCATATATCTTCCACTACTGGCTGGCTAAGCATGTCGTAGCTTCATATACCTTATAATCTAACTTAAGACTAGGGCAGGCACAAAATCCAGTCCCCAGCTATTAATTTCACCACTGTGAAAGGGTGAACCCACATTTTACCAATAATACATTTTTCACCCATGACGGGACCCTTAGCTCAGTAGACAGACACACTACCGGATGGGCTAAGGTGTCGGACTTTAAGACAGGGACCAAACGAATAAATAATAATAATGCCAACGACACATTTTCGGGAATTAACCAATTAATTAATAGGACAATTCAACATATTAACATCACATGTAGTAACAATTAAGGTGGTATAAAATACTGTTTTTCCTCTTTTCTTACTCAATTATTCATTATTTTTCGATCATATCATACCACCTGTAAGGGCTATACACATTTACGACTATGGGGCTGGAATGAGAGCGGTAGACTTAGACGAAATGTACTCATATTTGTATGGAAATATGGTGGATACACATGTATTTATAAAAAAAACCAATCACCGGAAAACTAGACTAGATGGGTTTGAAATTTAGTCAAAGTGCTCATTGATGCGGGTTTTCATATTTAATTTATTTTCTGCTTCAACGTTTATCCTTCAAAACACGTAGGCCTACACATCCAACCTATAGCATTATGCCCTGCCTGAACTGATAACGTCTTCAAAGTATGCTAATATTCACCCCCTCTCCCCAAACACACGTCAGAATCAGAGAATCATGAGACGGACTGTGAATAGATGCCGTTTAATGCCGCAAGAAACTGATATATCATTCAATCCTGAGTCAGGTCATTCATTCAGATGGAACCAGTCAAGGTGAGTGGGGCGCACATAACGAGGTCCTACACAAAGTAACCATATGTACTTTCTTATTTTTTAAGAAAAGTCCTACCATAGGTCCTGGTTTTTAACAACGTACTTCTTTTTGTAGTTAGAAAAAATAGTATTTAGAATTGAATATCGTTAGCGCAGGAAACACCATCCTTGAGTTTTATAGGTTTGTATTTTTTTTACAAGTCCTATTTGCCAAATATTATGTACACGTGGCATTATAAATAAAGTTCTTATGTGAGATATATAGATTCCCATGAAAATATTATTATTATTTAGCACCACGTCTTACTACTCGTTCGGGTTATACGCTTTAAGTACTAATTACGCTAATGGATTAGGAATTGGGAAGGTTAAATTAGAGAAAATGAACCCGAATTTGCGTGGAAAGAGAGTGGAAAACCATTTAAGAAAAACCACATCCAGTTCACCCGACCGAGATTCGAACCTCGATCTCCCCATCCTCGGAAGTCGAGATCAACTCAACAAGCGCGTTAGCCAACTACGCCACCAAGGCGGGTCCCATAAAAATAAAAACTAGGTGTTTCTTGTTGTTACCTGTTATGTTTTCCCGGGTTAGAATTGTTTTGTTTTTTAATGCTACGTATTATTACAACTTTTAGTATTGAAGTTTTGTAGTCTATTGAAATGCTCAGCAAAAAAACCCTAAATTTGTGTATAATTCATAATTAAGGTCGAAAAAAGTTTAAATTAAAATGAATTAATGTTTATGTTTGGAAAGATTTTTTTTTCCACATTAATTTGTACCTTGAAATTGACGACTTTGTGTACTTAGCACTATTTTTTGTTTGCTTTTTGAGCAGAGCGTCTTCATACACGTTCGGGCTGTACGCCTATGTACCAGTTGCATTAATTTGTTAGGGATTTGTAAGGTTGAATTTATAGGAAGTGTTCCCGCATTTGAGTGGAGAACCATTTAGGAAAAAACCACCCTCAGTATACCCGAACGGGATCGAGTTCTGATCTCCCCATCTCTGGCAATTCATTCTGTTACGAGAGTAGCGTCTTAGACCATGCGGCCACCGAAGCGGGTTAACTTATTGTTACTTGGAATTAGAAATGAAAAGGGAGCTTTGATAAGTGGTTTTGTGTTTCAAATTTCTTTTCCCTCTCTGCCTCTACTATTTTCCCTCTAACTGCTTTATTTATCCCTTTTCTTAACATATATACAAACACATAATAAAAACTAGTTGGCTTTGCGATTTTTTTTAGCCGCCTTTTTTTAAAAATAATAAATGGTACGAAACTCCGCACGGACTTTCTCGCTCTATTGTTTAAAAATGAAGATATTTAATAAAAACTCGTAATATACGTGAAACGAAATAATATACACTAGCAAACCCAATCATAAATAGCACTATACTTAGGTAAAAAAATTAATTTAGTCCCGTTTCTAAATTTTATAATTTTATTTTTAGTCCACAAGGGTCAACACTTCGTTTTAAAATTTTATTGGGTGTTTCACATATTCAGGTCATCACATTGCTATTCAATTCCCCATTTATAAATTTTGACCAATAAAAAATGTAAATGTTGACTATTGAGTCTAAAATGAAGGAGAGATCATTGTTGTACAAACATTTCCCCTAAGAAGTTAAAGAAAAAATAACAAACTTTTTGAGAGACTTACTTATATATAATTACTCTAGGTCATTACAGAATTATTGCGTTAAAACTTAAGTAGTAATTAGTCACAACTAAAGCTCACAAAATTGTATTAATATATTGCCAATATCTCAGAAACTATTGGGTTTATAAAAATACATTTCAAATAAAAGTTATTTAGTATCTCCAATAATTGCGGAAATACGGAAATTTACGCTTCTGTAAAGTACCCTAAAAGTCATTTTCATGGGAAAATGAAAATAGCCGTTTTATTTATAATCTTAATTAACTCCTGGATACAAATTTTAATCAAAATCGTTAAGAGTCGATTTTGAGATAATCAATTTTTTTAAATCTTTTTGCCCTTCGGTAAACTACCCTTGATTTTAGGGTTAGAGATCAAATTCAAAAAATAGCTCGGGGAAACTTTATGAAAAACCTAGATACCAAGTTTCATCCCACTCGGTAAAATAGTTTAGGCTCTAGTTGGAGGTACAGACAGGCAGACGGAAATTTAAAAACAACTTTTTCGGATTCCGGGGGTTATGAAACGTAGAGATTCATCAAAATCTCGAATTTAATTTTTTTTACGGTCACAATACTTTCTCTACCTGTATGATAGCGAGAAAGTAAAAACATGGAAAGCTAATTATCAATAAAGTTTCACGCAAAATGCCGCAGTTATGAGATCAAAATAAATGGTTAGAAAAATATATCTAAACTTCCTTAAACAAATAGTTATTTTTAGCATTTTGAGATAATTGAGGACTATTTTTTTTAGCATCGCGTTTTACTACCCGTTCGGGTTATACGCTTAAGTACTAGTTACGCTAATGGGCTCGGAATTGGG
>CABFVX010008642.1:0-22812 GCA_902151425.1 Timema shepardi | reverse complement strand
TAGCGTAAGTGCGTATAACTCGAACGGGTAGTAAGACGCGGTGCTAATAATAATAATAATAATAATAATAATAATAATAATAATATGTTATAGGTATTGATAGTATTTATCAAAATTGACAGCTTCAGATCACATGTCTTGACGTATGAATACGTGAAAGTAGATCTATTAGCGTATCTGACAATCAAATAAGGAAGACCCCTTCCTAAAAAAACTGGAATGATAATATTTCACATATTATCTGTGGGAGTTTATGTGTTATTTACAGGTTTTTGTTTTTAACAAATACACTTTATTTATCTTTCTAAATGAATTTGAAAAATGTTTATTTTTTTATTCGATTACCTCCGTAAATTCGGCACCAGCTTCATTTTAAATCCCGGGACATTGCTAATAGAAGTGATCAGACAAAAGTTTTCGAAATTGGACAGGGAAAATGTATAGAGCGTTTGTTCCCACTCACCCCCCAACTTCCCTAAAAACCACAAAAAAAAAAAATTCAAATGCCCGTGGTCCTGTCAGCGACGCGTTGCCAAGGATGTAATGAAACCCAAACACGAGCCTAGTCGAAAACAACAGACAACAAACGAAACGAACGATAGGCCCTGCGGGCGGCCGATGGACGCCTTTCACAACTGCTCGCTACGTGAAACACTCGTGTTCTGATAAATAATTGCCTGTCACAGACTATTTGTGATCGTTCGGGTACTAATGTCGACACGCATGTAACTATAGTCAGCCGACAATTTGTTAACACTTTTTTTTTCCACTGCGTTTAAGTTGACTAGTCCGTACGGTTTATATGCATACAATAATTACACTAAGAGTTTTAAAGTCAATGTACCCACATTTGCGTGGAGGAAGAGTGGGGAAACAAACTAGGCAGAACCACCTTTAATACACTCACCCGGGATTTTAGCCTCGATATTACCATTCACGAAAACCGAGTCTAACACGAGATTGTCGCGTAAGGGCATTCACCAACGATGCAAGTTTAGACACTTTTATGAGGATTTAAAAACGTGATATTTATGTTAATATTTAAGGGTATTTAATGTGCCCTTTCTGAACCGATTAATTATATCAGCGCATTACTTACGCACTAGTTTAACTTTAGAAAAGACACAGCACCCTGTCCCCCGACCGTTCATTCATTGCGAAAGGGAAAAAAACCCATTTATCACCCAAAAAAAAGTTTTCGGTGGCCATTTTAGCAATTAATCTCGGAAATCTTAGACCAATATACAGTAAGTAGCCTACAGTAGCCCAATGGCTTCTTTGGTGCTGACTGACAGCTCACAGCTGATTTCTGACAGTCAACATTTAGGTATATACCTAAATTTTGACTGTCAGAAGTGACAAATGCTAAACACATGTTTTTGCAGATCATATGGTTCGGTGTAGGGATACATAATTTGGTCTGGTAACTTTTCAAAGCCACCACTCAGCACCAAAGAAGCCATGAGGCTACTGTACGCTTGCGTACGGTCGTAATATATTTTTCCACTTGGTAATGACTAAAATACTTCGACCTGATCAGGATTTGAACCAACACAGCACCTCATTTAGGTGTTCCTAAGGTGGGATGGAAGTAAACCCGAGTTAAGGTAAATATAGTTGCAGTTTTTGTTTAATTTTTTTTTTTACTGAAATTATTAAAATATTATTTCATTGGAAAATGATTTTATATCGAGTGAAGAAGTAAATATATGAAGCTAGAGAGTGTGCATCAAAAAATAGGGGTAGGGAAGGTAAGAAGTGGATAAATGTGTGAAAAGGATTAATATTAAGAATTTTAAGAATAAAAAGCATATATGACTCGGTCTATGGATGTTGTTGAAGTGAAAGAAGTATACAAGGATAGGGAAGTGTGGAGAAAGTTAGTGAAGATGGATTAAGTATGGAGATGTTTTTTGAGCTATATGTACAATTTCTTGACTACCCCATAAGGGAACGGCGTGATTATGTATGTGTGTGTATGTGTGTATGTATTTATGTATGTATATATGTGTGTGTATGTATGTGTGTATGTATATATAATATGTATGTTTGTATGTATGTATGTTATACACATAATTATCTCAACAGTTCTTTTGTATTTGCCATGGGCATCACGGACTTTGAATAGGACCGTTTATTTTCATTTAAAAAGTTGATGTTGAAATGTGATTTATGTCCATGACAAATTTAAAATAACTATTGGGATAAGTATGAATGTAAAATAAAACTACATGTATCTACCGAAGTGATATTTTATTTATTTTGACCAAAACTGTGTTTTACTATATAAACTGTAAAAATACCAAGCTTGACGTTATGGCGTTCACTTTCACCCCACTTAGAAGAAAAATGAGCCTCAAAATATTGATGAATAGTTAAAATAATAAATTAGCAGTTTCAATTTTATTTTTACAGAAACTATAAATCACCAACTAATAACCAGATTCAATACAAACATGCATTTTAAAATAGAAATGTTTTAAATAAGCTAGATTAAAAAATTCCGCGGGTAGCACTATAAAACAAAAAAGAGATGTAAGTTATTCACCAAAATAAAACGTAAGCTATAAAATATTTTACAGTAGCCCCATGGCTTTTTTGGTGCTGACTGACAGATCACAGCTGACAGCTTTGAAAAATTACCAAACCAAATTATGTATCCCTACGCCGAACCATATGATCTGCAAAAACATGTGTTTAGCAGCTGTCACTTCTGATGGTAGGTATATACCTAAATGCTGACTGTCAGAAGTCAGCTGTGAGCTGTCAGTCAGCACCAAAGAAGCCGTGGGGCTACTGTAGTCATGACCAGACGGAGAATCATTAAAAGGGTTATACGCTCAATTCCCTACAAGGCAAGCAAATTAACACTCTGAAATTGGGTTTGTACAGTTTCACTAAGACAGTGGCGCACCCAGGAATTTATTTAAGGGAAAGAGGGGTTGAGGTGGGACAGGGGAAGGAAAAATGTGCATAAAAGCTTTTATTCCTTAACCCTCCCTTACGCCGAACCATATGATCTGCAAAAACATGTGTTTAGCAGCTGTCACTTCTGACAGTCAAAATTTATGTATATGCCTAAATGTTGTCTGTCAAAGGTCAGCTGTGAGCTGTCAGTCAGCACCAAAGAAGCCACGGGGCTACTGTAGTTATGTGGTCTAGTACAATCTCACAATAAACTGGTTTGTCGGTGAAGAAGTGATCTAAGTTTGAATCTCGACCGAGTACAATGGGAGTTTGATTTTTGATAGGTGCTTTATCTCTTGAGATTTTACCATTCTCTATCCACACTATTGCGGATTAATTTAATCTAATTTTTCCTTTATTTATGTATTCTTACTATCCACCCATTCCTCATATTTACATTAATGAAGTTGAAACGATAATTTTTGTTTGTCCCCATGTCTTCACTGCCTATTCGGGATATCCGTATTACGCGTGTATATATTAACTGATTAGGTTAAAGTATTAGGGATTGGAAAGGTGGGATTAAGAGAAATTGTACCTGCATTTTTGTGGAGAGAGAATGGAAACCATTTATTTTTAACTCCCTCAGTACACCCAAACGAGATTCGAGCACTGGTCTCCGCGTCATGAGGTCGATTCTATTGGCCTTAGGCCATGTGGACACCAAAACAAGTATGATGAAAGTAGAATTTTGAAGAAATTTACCCTCATTTGCAAAAAGTTAGAGTGGGAAAACACTAAGGGAAAATAAACTGGGTTCACCTAGCCGGAATTCCAGCCCCAGTATCCCCATCACCGTCAAACCAGACTAGACGATACTCACGCCTTGGTCCATGTCCTGACCGGTGTGGGTTTGGGTACTCTAAAAACAAGCTTAACCATATTATTTCAACTGTCGCATTTAATTAAAAAACATTAGTTAACCCAAGCAATTATTAGGAAGCATTTTAGAGGTAATCTACCCGCATTTGCGTGGAAGGGGAGTGGGAAAATATTTTCCCTCCGCAATGCGGGTGCACTTATTTGAAATATAATCTTACTAATCCCTAAAACCATTAGCTTAATTAGTATACGAGCTAGTAACCCGAAAGGGTAGTAAGATGCGTCGCTAAAAAATAATAATATATTAGTTGAATCATTTTTAAACGGCACAAACTGATGGGACAAAAATCTGGGTTGAAGAATTAATAACGGTTTAGAATGCATGTTGATGCAACTGTAAAAGCCTCCAGCCGCTGCCAACACAGCCCTTTACAAACCCTTTTATTAACACAGATCAATATAGTATATTTATACAACATTATAATCCCCGAGAATCGAACAGATTATGATCACAGATTTAAATCATACGCAGCTCTACCATTACATAGCTTGAGGGAAGTTACGTTGGATGGTGATCATAATTTGGCATCACTGCAAATAACCCTCGTTAAAACTCTTCTGATAAAATATATGTAGTGTGTGTTTTATTTTATGTGTGCGTAACTCTGGTCTATGTGTTACCAAGTTAGTCCACTTTCATGGGAAGAGCCCTGGCTCACGGCTACAAAAGTTACAAGATCTACTTCCACGTATCCATACGTGCTATCGTGTTATCTGCAGCTTTCAACATTGATGAATAGAAAATACTAATAATATAGTGAAATGTCAGCAATAATGAACGTAAAAAAGTGTGGTATTTTCTAAAAAAAACACTCTAATTTAGCTAGTGCTGCCATCTGTTAGACAACTTAAGACCTAGTGCATTTTAGATTATAGTTATAAGAGGTCCCTGTCATATTTAAATTAATTAAAAGTATTTTCTGAGGTCCTTAAGAGGTTTGAGATAAGTTGGTGTCCTGGGAAATTTAAGTAAGGTGACTTTACCCTTCATTCGATAACCAAACTTTATTATTATTACTATTATTAGCACTGCGTATTACTACCCGTCCGGGTTGTATGCACTTACGCTAATTTGAAATGATAAGGTGATTGTGAGATGAAATGGAGGACCTACAGCTTAACGTGGAATCCGAACCACGGTGACTGCCTGGAATTCTACACATCCACACGTTGTGATTAATACACGTCTTGTCAGAGGTGAAGGAAGGGTTTGGTAGTCAGATAAATCTGTGCCGGGACCGAGGATTGAACTCCGAACCCCCAACACAGAAGACTGACACCTTACTCCTATACCGCAAACTCACCAACTAAACTGCAAACCGCCTCAGTGGCGTAGATAGCTCACGCGCTAGTTTCGTGTTGAATTAGATTGCCGATAACGGGAATATTGAGGTTCGAATCTCAGTCGGGTGAACTGGGGGCGATTTTTCCTAAATGGTTTCCACTCGGCCTCCATGGAAATGCGGGTTCACTTTCTCTAAATTCAACCTTCCCTATCCCTAGCTCATTAGCGTATAATCCGAACGGGTAGTAATACGCAGTGCTAAATAATAATAATTATAGTAGCAACCAAAATGTACGTTAATAACCGTAGTAATATTATTTATTTGAGGTATTTAACGTGCACTTTCTGAACCGACTGATTACATCAGCACGTGACTAGTAAACTAATTTAAATCTAGAACAGACACAGCATCCATTCCCCAGGCGTTAAATGATCACCGTGAAATGGGAAACCCACATTACCCCAATGATACATTTTTTTGGCCATGCCGGGAATCAAACCCGGGATATTTAAATTACTAGGCAGATACGCCACCGACTGAACTCAATTGTATGGCTGTAATAATATTGATATTAATGTATAAATAAAAAAACAAATAAAAAACAGAGGGTTGCATCCTACTCGGTATGACACCCTCTGAGCTGTCGTTCCCAATATCCGGGCCTCACCTGTCCTCCTTTTTCTTATCGCTCCAAATGTTTATTTTGTAAACTAGACCTAGGTACGAGCAAACTCGATTTGTGTTTGTAAGGAAGGACGTCAACTATGATCCCGTCCTGAGTCGTCCTGCGCAAGAGAGACGTGATCGCTCCTGGCCCACTTGACCGTGTAAACGATATTCCTCTCAAGTCGAGTGTATGAGAGAGAGAGGGTTAGGGAAGAAAATGAAGAAATTTCACAGCGTATGGCGTGAAACCAGATATGAAAGCATTTTTATTTCGTTTGGTGCCAAATGCCATTACAAACCTAACCAACAACTCCCCTCTCAATATAAAAGTCTCGGGACCGAATCTATTTCGGATAGCTTTTTTCTTTCTTTCTTTAGTACCACTGCCTACTACCTGTTAAGGTTGTACACATATATAGTAATTACACTAACGAGTGAGGGATAACAAAGGTTCATTTAGAGAAAGTTTGACCAAATTTGTATGCAGGGAGAGTGGAAAACCTTTTAGAAAAACCCCCCTCAGACGAGCCAACCGGGATTCAAAACCCAATCTCCCTTACATCGACAGTCTAGTCTATTGCGAGGGTGACACCTTAGACTATACGGCCACCGAAGGAGGTTTCAGATAAATAAGAGAAAACAAAAAATTTGGTAAAATTACACGTGGGTGTAGGCCTACTTTAAAAAATAACATGGGTGATAAATTACAAATGGGACAGACCCCCGTCCCCACGCCTCTCCCCCTCCTCATCTAGTGCTCTAGAGACCTAGTTTGAAGGCTCGATCTCTTGCCCCTGTCTATCGCGAGCCCGACGCCGCGCCCCACGGTTATGGAGTGTTGAGTTGATTGTATTTGGAATCATATGGCGGGTATTAGCTCATCGCTCGCCCCGTGACCACATTTATGTTGTAATCTTGTGGTTCGGTTGAACCTTTCATCTATCCTGAATGGTATCAAGCAAGCGTACCTCGCGTGGTTCCATTATGGCGCAGCTTATAAGATAGGGCCAGCGCAAGGGTTTTATGCAGCCTAGGCGAGATTTATTCACCCTCAGTTGTATTTTGTATAATATAAATAAAAAACTGCACCTCCTGAGTGAAGCATAATAATAATAATAATAATAATAATAGTGATAATAAAATTGTGCAAAAATAAATATGGTAAAAAAGGATATACATACATTAAAAATACCTGACAAATCCCCTCTGCCCACTCCCCGCCTTCTAATCAAGTTGTGCGAAAATACCATCCATCTCTTCTTACCCTCATTCTCTCTTAATATTTTCGGAATCTTTAAAAATTAAATATCAAAGTGATTCGACGACAAAGCGACCCCGATTTTCATAAAACCACTAATTATGTTGTTATTACATTCTTTTAAAAAATATATATTATTAGTATTATATAGCATATTTCGATGTTATTTATTTAATTAGAATTGGTTGTTAGCTTATTTAACCCAAATAATAATATTTTTAAACACTAAACATTGTACATTTTGTTGAAAAGAACCCCTAGGATCTTTGCGCCCTAAGCCACACGTTCTTACAGAGTTTTTTATTCGCGGCCCCTTTTCATAATATAAAATTATTAGCGACCCCAAGCAGTAGGGTCTAAGGTTAAGTTGAGTTGGGGTTTTTTATACTCAAGTGCCAGTTTTTGAGCAGTTTTAGATCAAATGAGAAATAGAAATAGTGTACATATTTATAACAAAGAATGCATACACGCAGGTAACTAATATTTCATTATTTACAAACTTTATATGCATATAATTAATTGAAGTCATTAGTTTATCTTGTTTAATCATACGAATGAATAATAAATTGCATTCGTGTAATCATGCCAAGACGTTTATTTCTGTAGCTAACTAAACGAATATAGAATGAAAGGTTGTAATGTATTATAATTTCATGAGTTCTATAATACACACTTAATTTACACAAGTTTGTCGAGAATTGCCGCAACCACCAGCATATATTTCACGGCTCCTGGAGGGGTTGCGACCCACAGTTTAAGAGACTGTGCTCTAGACAACCGCTTATGTTTGCCTAATGGAACGACCGGCTATGATAGGACCATACTGTAACATAAAATGGCATTGTCGTACTAAATCAAAGGTCCCGGGCTCAATTACCATGTTCAGGTGTCATTTTTCAATTAATAGAATAGTAGATGGTAATAATAGAATATGATATCCAGATGCGTCTATAACCAAATTCGTAGCCGGGGGTGAGGGGAGGGGGAGGGGGGGTTCAAACCCCCCGCAAAATTTTATGAACAAAATATATATGGTTTTATTTATGGTTCAAACAATATCGAAATTCAAATACAAATTAGAGAGCTGTGTTACTATAAAAAAAAGCACTTCAAAGAGCTTCTAGAGGTGTTCAATATTTAGAAATGTTTCTATCCTTCGGCATTTTGAGAGTTATTTTAACATAAAAAAAAACATTTCACAGAACTTCAAAAAGTGTTTAATAATTAGAAAGTTTCAAAGCCTTCGGCAATTAGGGGATTATTTTACTATGGAAAAAAAAACCTTCAGAGAGCTTCTAGAACTGTTTATCATTTAGAATATTTTCTAGCTTCCATCAATTGTGGTATGTGCCCACCAACCCCTCCCCTCCCTGAAATGATTGGCTGGCTACGGCCTTGTCTATAACCGTAATTAACAAATACAATGCCCCGTGCGCACATACACTTTTAAGTCAACCAACTGTTTAGTCGCATAATTGAGAACCATTAACCCATGTGTGACCGCACGCACATGCAACTACCCAGTCGGCCAGTTGCTATAAACTCGATGCAACTCTAGTTGGACAACTTGATAGTAACCTACAGGTTTTAACACTTCAGCGCGCACTGGCAACGAAAAGTCGTCCGGGCCGACCACCACTCTTCTCTTCTCTCATTCGAGTCAACATTGATGATAATTTGTATTTCAGTGAATAGTTTTGTCTGATTTGAATCTAGAGAAATGGTCGCCGAATGCTTCCAGTAATGAAAAACAGTTCTTCAAAACCATTCAATTTGTAATAGAAGCTAAAAAGTTTATAAACTTCCTTTGTATCTCATAAATAAATGACATTATAACAAACGTGGGCATATGTTTTCTTATGACAAAGTAACTAGAAAGTATTTCCTGGAGGGATGCAATCTCTCCATTTGGTATTCTGACAGGTTATTGAATGTTAGACGAGGAACAAAGTTCATCAAAAGTGCTCATACTCATTCTGTAGTAGTTGAAAAATGTGTTTGGATAAACCGATAAATCATTATACAACAGGTAGAAATGACCTTTAAATACTCGTTTAACTCGATAATGGATGTATCCAATATTGTTTCTTCAGTTTCAATTTTCTTTGGCGGATTACTAGTGCGCATACACAAGCTGTTTCTATCAAATCCATATCAGGACAGGTGGAAAAGGGTTGGTTGGACAACCTTAGTGTTGCAAGTGCACGGACATCTCAGTCGACTGATGCGCGAGGAGCTATCAGTTGGCGGCGCCTTACACTTTCAGGGTAGAGACGCGCGTTGGTTATTTTGTTTTATGTACATCATGTCTCCCGTCCGGGCTATCAGCATATTTACACTTATGCAATAAGAATAAGGAATGGTATAAACTTAGAGCAAATGTAACAGCACTTGCATGAAATTAGAGTTGGATATTATTTAAGAAAAAAAAATCCTTCAGTACACTGGCCGAGATTAGATCCCTAATCTTCCCTTCATTGTATTATTATTATTATTATTATTAGCGCCACGTCTTACTACCCATTCGGGTTATACGCACTTACACTAATGTGTAATGGTAGGGTGTATTGCGAGATGAAATGGAGGACCTACAGTTTAACGTGGGATCCGAACCACGGTGGAGGCCTGGCATTCCACACATTCACAAGTTGTTCCCTTCATTGTAAAACCATACTAAGCGAGTAATGTCCAAATAATTATTTTTTTTAACTTTAATACAGTTTGTATATATTTTACACATTTTGTAGTGGCTATATGAAGCCTATAGCCCGAAATTTTGAGAAGATCGGGACTAAAATCTTTGTCAGACTTATTGAGGCTGAGGATGGTTTTTCCTAAACGGTTTCTAACTCTCCTTCCACTCAGATGTGGGTAGATCTCTAAAATGATTCCTTCCTCATCCCTACCCTATTAGAGTATCATATATGCGTATAGCCTGAACAGGTAGTAAGACGAGGTGATTAATCATAACTGTAAGGCCTTCATTCCTAACAGAATTCTACTATAGAAACAAGGCTTTTCATAAGGCTATTCCTAAGAAAATCGGTCGATACGTTGCGTAGTGTAGGCCTAAATAATAGTATGTGTATGTGTATGTATACACATGTGTGGTTCACGTCACTGCGCCAATGTGTATAACCTCATCTCATAAGGAAGTTGAGGAGAGTTCAAATTAGTAAGCCACGAAGTGAAATTTATTAATTACTTTGAACGTCGCCAGTCACGTTAACTCCGCCAAACAAAAGCTTCGCTCTTCTTTCAAGTACCGAAGCAATGCTCGACTCAAATCTAATGTGCCGCCCGCGAGGAACAAAATGGAACTCAATTAGCGGAGAGATAGGTGAGTCGTGTGGGCTAGAGAGAGAGAACTATCCACTTTAATTAACAGTAAGTGTAGTTTGATGTGTGCATGTTCGGGAGGGAGGAGTGAAGTCAGGGGTCAAATAGCGCGGTTAGAAAGGATGACGACTCGGGTCTGAGATACCCAGGTTCAATACCTTGTCTTAAGGTGCTTAGAATAATATTATTATCCGACACCTTAGCTCAGTCTATAGCATGTCTGCCTACTGAGCTAAGGATCCTAGGTTCGATTTCTGGCATGGCCGAAAAAATGTCTAAGGGAGGATCATTCCAAATTGCTCCTAGATGCATGTCATTTTGAAGAATTTTCAGGCGAGGACGACCCCAAATAGTATAGTTTCTGAAATAATTCAATTTTAAAATCTTTGTCGGTGGGAGACCAATTCAAAGATTATCTTCTAGAGGTAAAATTAAGGTGAGGATCACTATAAATAGCTTTGAGGGTCATCCAAATTTCAGACACTTTTCAGTGAGGAACACTTTAAATGGCTTATAAAATATTGTTTTTTTAACAAGGCAACACTTTTCATAGCTTTTAGGGTGAACTATTTTTTTTTAATTATTGAAGGAGGGTCACTAAAAATAGTTTATAAAAAATATCTGGTTTTAAAAATTTGGGGAGGGTGACCACGGTTTAAAACATACATAACATCAAATACGAATGAGAAACTATTAATGACTAAACTCTAACATCGTAAGTAATGGTATTTATAAGTATGACTCCCCTGCGAAATTGATCTGGATCCACGCCTGACGGCAGGCGACTGGATGTTGTGCCTGTCCTAGTCTTGAGTTTAATTATAACGCATATGAAGCTACGATAGTCCTAGCCAGCCGGTAGTGGAAAATATATGGCTTGAATAAAAAAAGACTGGAAACAGTAATGGATGTAGAGTAAGACCAATATTATTGTTTACTTTTGAAATGAGGGCTTAAGGCGTTAGAATAGTCGTGCATTAATTCATAGACGCAAGAAACCAAATGGGTTTATAACGTTACTGGATGGAACTGTCCGGCAGTAGGAGAATAAACAGGGGAGGTGGCAAATGCAAATACAATGTGATGTAACCGCACCCCATCCCTGACAAATTACACCATTTGATTCACAAAAATCCCTTCTACGCTCTTTAAGTTACCTTTCGTTTCCCGGGCACTTAATTATTTGTAATCAACCAAAATATATTGATTTTTGGGCCATTCAAAGAAGAGAGTTTCAACTGTCAAACTATGTTTACAAGTATTTTATGTGTATGGTCATATAAAATAGTTTGATATTCGTTCCAGTAAATACAAAACTCGTGTAATGTTGAAGATTTTGGTCAATATTTAACCTATATTGAGCGGTGATGGTAGCGTAAGGATGAAGAAAAGACAACAAATGAACAGTGTGGTGGGTAGTGGAATGCCCAAAGATGAAAGCCAAACATCCTCTTGCATTTGGTGAGCTTATTATCTGCCGCACCCTCCCTATGGACTGGCACATAAGGTGGCAATGTAGGCAACGCAAGAAAGGGCCAGTAGTTTTTATATCAAAACTTTTTTGGGTCAAAATAAATCAAATATTGCTTCAGTACTAGCATAGATAGTTTAATTTTCTTCACGTGGGGATATCAACAGTTGTTGATTATCTGTTAAGGGTGTCCTGGAATTTAATGACGACATTTTTTCTTCATTTAAAAAGTGTCTTTCTAATGCCACTATATTCACGACAGATATTCAACAAACTGTTGATATCACCATGTGAATAAAATTAAACTATCTTTATACTGAAGCAATATGTTATCTATTTTAGCCAAAACACATTTTGCCACAAAAACTACAAAAACACTGGCTTTTTTCTCGCGTTTCCTATACTCCCACCTCAAACCCTACCACCAATGAATCGATGATAAAATGGTCAAAGGGGGGTAATGTCATTCTTACCTCAAATAAATATCAATACAGTTCCTCTGCTAAGCCTATAACAAATTCTTCAATTTGGAATTAATTTGAGTTACCCCAAATAACATTCACTATCCAGCTACCCTCATTCAGAAGCGGGCAAAATGCTAACTAATAGGGGTTTAAAAAAGGGGGGGGAGGTTAGGAAAAACACGTTAAGTCATCAATTTACCGACGGCAGCACCCTACTGTGACGTGCAAAGTTAACGGAGCTGAAATATAATACAGAGCACATTAAAAAAAAGTGTTAGACACTTCCTTAATCCACTTACAAAATATAACGTCAAGGAATACACAATGATATGTTTCAATACAACCAATTACAAGTTTTGCTAGCTTTGTTATTAGTTCAAATTCCATAGTAAATTCAGACTTATGCAGACAACTTAAATTAAAGTATTTAACCGCTTCGGTGGCCGCATGCTCTAACGCGCTACTCTAGCAGTATACTAGACTTGCCGATGACGAGGGAGATCGAGGTAAGAATCTCAATCTGATGTAATGAGGTTTTTTTCTTAAATGATTTTCCACTCTCCCTCCAATCAAATGCGGGTACACTTTCTCAGAATATAACCTTCTTGATCCCTTAAACCATTAGCATAATTAGTAAATAAGTGTATAATCAGAACGGGTAATAAGACGCGGTGAAAAAAATAAGTATAAAGGAATTACTTTAATTTTCTTCTGCTCGCTTTTTCTTTCATGCAAAGACTTACAATTTAAAGCTTACAGCTTACATGTCCCAAATTCACAAACATTCCTGTATCTTTAAGCAACAGACGAAATCAGCTTTTTTTTCCCCAATTACAAACACTCCCTGTAATTTCACGATAATCGTAGTTTTCTAAGTGCGTGGAAATCCTGAATTATGTCGCACACTTTTGTTTAAGTTCCTGTTTGAAATTTGTCCGTGTAGGGCGGTGCACGCTCCCCTGAAGTAGGCTACGCCACTGGCCCGGGGATCAAATTAACCAGCGGGATAGCCATCCACCTAGGCCGTGGGGTAATAAATGGAGCGGCTATCGCGCAAAACCTTAGTGGTTACACGTGTTAATACCTTGGTGGGAAAACGGACTAAGTCAATCTACCTTTCAGAGAATACATCTTCAGTATCACAAAACTAAATTGTTGGTTGAACTTTAAGTGTGAATCTACGTCCCTATCGGCCTATCAACATGCCTTCGTCACTTTACTCTACCAGAACTCCTCGAAGCAAGCTCATTCTTAGAGCTATCCTAAAATTACGTTAACTAGAGTCATAGGTTGAAGATACATTTTAATAAATTAAATTGTTTCAACACTTACCTAGAATGAACGTGGAAAACAAATGACAAAATTAACACCCTTTGTGTACGCAATTTGGATACGAACCCAGGTCTCCTAATTCAGAGTCAAGTTTCTTAACGCAATCCCAACTCTGCCAATAACGACAAGCTATGGTAGAAAGCCCAAACCTTTTCCCCCTATTATACTAAGTTAACTTTTAATAATAATTTTATTATTTATTTGGAGTATTTTAACGTGCACTTTCTGAACCGACTGATGATATCAGCTCACGACTTACCCCCTAACTTAATTCTAGAACATAATATCCATCCCTCAGCCATTAATTCATCGCTGTAAAAGGGAGAAACCCACATTTCACCAATGATACATTTTTCAGCCAGCCAGGAATCGAACCCGGGACCCTTAGCTCAATAGCATAGTTAACTGTGATTTAACTATTTCACACAAAAATATGGTTTTGATCGTTTGCGCATTAGTTTTTCAGACAACAAAGACGTGGAAATTTGTTGATGTACAAATTATATTATCTGTATTATAAAATCAGTTATTGTCTAATAGTGGTCATGCGGTCTAAGACGTCAATCTGTATTGTCAGTGCCAACGATTTTGAATGTCGAGACTCGAACAAAGGCACTCAACGTTTTCTTACGGGTTTTTTTTCATTCCCCTCTTCTCACTAATGCGGGATAATTTTATCTCTAAATTACCTTCAGAAACCTTATCCCTTAGCGTTATGATATAAAATTAGTAGAAACTGTGTTAAAAGCTTAAATATAGAAAATAAAGAGCTGATTACTTTCGTAGAGTTCTGGTATGAAGAACAGATCTGAGAGTTATAAAAGTTACTATTATATATATATATATATTATAATCATACGTCAATTTATATTATCTACAGTGGTCATTTTGATAGAATGTCAATACATAAAATATAACACTCATAATATAGTAAAATGTTATAAATTCGACTGCATAGTAATAAGTCTGTATTTTCTAAAAGGTCCTTTATTCCAGAATCCTACTATGGTTATTACCATAGCTATTTCAATCTTTTTTTATATATATAATGTGCTCATATTTTTACTGTATTTTTCTACTTTTTTTACGTTAATGATGTTTATTCATTTCCATTATTCACTCTAAAATGTAATTGACTCTCCGCTTCAACAAACCTTTCGTTTAATCAATTGATGAAATCAAATCAAATAAAAGAGTATGGATGGAAAAAAAATGGCTTATTTATCTCTCTCTCGAATGTGCTGCTAAAATAGATAAATACAACCTAATTTGTCCTTGGAACGGCTAATTGGCTTTCAGGGGTGTGCTATTGCACGGACGGAATGCTACAGCAAGACCGGGGTATAGGCTTATTGCACATATAGGTGCGGGATATTTATTGGTGCTGCAGCTGTCACGAACCGTCATTAATTAGAATGAGTAGATCGAGCACAGTTACGGTTTTGTAAAACCATAGTCACACCATAAAACCATCCTCCAGTTTCGTCATACAACCTATCTCTTATCATCCCCCTTTTGTTTATCATGTATCTATCAAGTATTGTTTGATCTTCCTCTCCTAGATACATGTTTTATCTTTATTTTTTCATCTTTCCTCATTTCTAAAACCTATTTCTCGCCAATCGTCCGTTGTTTATTGTATAGGGTGACCTGGCGGTCTAGGGGTAAGGTGTCATACTTCTATGCTGGCGGCCGGGGTTCAATCCCCGGTCCCGGAATAAATTTATCTGATTACCAAACCCTTCCCTCACCTCTGACAAGACATCTTGTGAATGTGGGGAATGCCAGGTCTCCACCGTTGTTCGGATTCCACGTTAAACTCTAGGTCCTCCATTTCATCTCACAATCACCCTACCATTGCACATTAGCGTAAGTGCGTATAACCCGAAGGGTAGTAAGACGCGGTGCTAATAATAATAATAATAATAATAATAATAATAATAATAATAATTTATTCTATATATGCACTTTCTCATATAGAAAAAGTATTGTAATCGTGAAAATGTTTACCATTATATTATGATGGTTATTGAAATTTTATGTGCTGAGAAAATATATCTATGCCATAAGTATTATATCATTCCCACTAATAACTTGTTTAAATATTTAGGAAAAATTATTTTAACTCGAAATAACGAGATAAGAGTGAAAATTAAGAAAATAATACATTTGGGAAATTTCTACTCGGTCATTAAGTTGTCGACAACTCGCCTTCTCTCAAGGAATGTAAAACTCAAAATATAGAGAGTAATAATTTTGCCGGTTGTTCTCTTTGGGTGTGAAACATGGTCTCTTACCTTACATGATGAAAATAAATTTAGGGTATTCGAAAACAAGGCGCTTAGAGAGGTATTGGGCCCAAAAAAGACTGAAGATATTGGGGAGTGGAGGAGGTTACATAACATTAACCCATCAAAAGACATTGTTAGGATAATCAAATCTCGAAGATTACAGTGGGCAGGAGATGCAGCGTGAATGAGAGAATTTAGAACCGTGTTTGGAGTATTTATTGACAAACCCAATGGGAAGAGACCATTGAAAAGAACCAGACGCAGATGGGAGGATAACGTTATAATGTACCTGAAAGAAATAGACCGGATATAATTAGTTCAAGATAGATATAGGGTGTGGAAAGAGATGGACTGAATATAACCAGCTCAAGAAAAGGTTGTAATGAGGTGGACTGGATAGAACTAGCTCAAGATAAGGATAGGTTGTAATGAGGTGGACTGGATAGAACTAGCTCAAGATAAGGATAGGTTTTAATGAGGTGGATTGGATAGAACTAGCTCAAGATAAGGATAGATTGTAATGAGGTGGATTGGATAGAACTAGCTCAAGATAGGGATAGGATGTAATGAGGTGGATTGGATAGAACTAGCTCAAGATAAAGATAGGTTGTAATGAGGTGGACTGGATATAACTAGCTCAAGATAGATATAGGGTGTGGAAAGAGATGGACTGGATAGAACCAGCTCAAAATAAGGATAGGTTGTAATGAGGTGGACTGGATAGAACTAGCTAAAGATAAGTATAAATTGTAATGAGGTGGACTGGATAGAACTAGCTCAAGATAAGGATAGGTTGTAATGAGGTGGATTGGATAGAACTAGCTCAAGATAGGGATAGGATGTAATCAGGTGGATTGGATAGAACTAGCTCAAGATAGGGATAGGATATAATGAGGTGGATAGAACCAGCTCAAGATAAGAATAGGTTGTAATGAGGTGGATTGGATAGAACTAGCTCAAGATAAGGATAGGTTGTAATGAGGTTGACTGGATATAACTAGCTCAAGATATAGAGTGTGGAAAGAGATGGACTGGATAGAGCCAGCTCAAGATAAGGATAGGGTGTAACGAGGTGGAATGGATGGAACTAACTAAAGACAGGAATAGATGCCATACTTTTGTAAGTGCAGTAATGAATATCGAGTTCCTAATGCCATAGAGTAAGTAAGTCCTTCTATTAAACTGTATATCTGTACCTGGAGTTACAGCCAACTTTATACTTAGATACGAACTTTATACCTAGATACTATTAGCCTAAGACAGCACACAAGTCATCCAACCCCTCCTTGTGGACCTCTGGACTTGCAGTCGAGTTTGCCAATCTTACACCGACCTGCCCAGTAATGTGAGGCGGTGCTGTGGTCTCTTTATTACTCACTTTAGTCAAGTATTTTCGGAGAGGAAGTCCTCTCCGCGGGATTCGATCAAAGTAGGTGAACAAATAAAGTGGATCGTGACTACGGTGTGTAATTGCGCTGTTAAGGTGAGGGTGGTGACCATGGTGGCGCTGTTTACACAACTGGGGCACGTTTTATTGAGTGAGAAGAGCGGACAGTTTTTGGAACTGTGCCACGAGCCACCAACCTCGCACGGTAAAGCGTTACAAAAACCACAAAGTGATGTCATAATTTGGGCTTATATCATATAATGCATGCAAGTATCCGGCGTTGCCTGGGTAAAGTTGGTGGTCTCCGACAATTTCTCTTTGAATTTGAAGGTTGAATTTTATCCTTGTATGCGAGGTTAAAATCTCGCCTGAAATTTATTTTTCAATTTGAACTCAAAACCTCTTTTTGTATGAAAGTTTAACATTTTTTTTTTAGGATTTGAGGTTTAAATTTTTCTTTGTATTTGGGGTTAAAAATTTTCTTTAGCTTTGAAATTGAAAACTCTCCTTGAATCTGAGGTTAAAATTTGTCTTTAGATTTGAGGTTGAAATCTTTCTTAAGATTGCGATTGAAATTTTTTTGGGGGGAGAGGGGGATGTTATGTATCTCCTGAAACGTATCTTTGAATTTAAGTTGAAATATCTGCTTGATGATGGAAGTTAGAACAGAGACAATTATTATATTCAACAGTATATTATTGATGGTTACAATATGATATTGAATAACTTTAGCACAAGCCAGTGTTCATGGGGTCTATGGTATCAAACCTACAATTTATTTAGAAAAGAATTATGCCTCAGGTTTATTTAGGCATGTTAGTCTATGTTTGAGCTTTCTAGACGTTTGGATTTATAGCTTTAAAACACAAAAAACCATTTATTTATATGATAAGTTAATATGTGGCTATGAATATATGGTATTTTATATTAGAGTAATTTCATTTTGGTCCAATAAAATAGGCCAGCGGGCCACCGAAAGTTTGCGACTTTCCTTCAACAAGATATAGACATTTTATACAGGTATTTTATTATTATCTAGTTAGGAGAAAAAGGTTAGGGAATAGAAAAGTGGCGTAGCAGAGGCTCTGACTTTTATTTCTGTGTGAAAAACTTTACCACACACTTTGTAAAAAGTTTGGAGCAAGCACATCCATGGAGGGCTAGCCCCCCGGGGCGGTGGGGGGGTCATCACACTGCGTTCACGTGGTTAGGGTTATAGATATAGTTTTGGTCTACGGGGGCATGCCATCTTTATGAGAAAAATCCGAAACTTGCATTTAAAAAAATGAAATCCTGATAAACCCAGCAGAGCCATGGAAGTAAATCGCATTACCTCGTAGCGTAATTAGCAAATGGTGTAAGAGACGGTGCTAGAAAAAAACAACTACATATATAAATATACATTTTGGAACTACAATATATAATAACAGAATGATCTATTGGACCGAATCCTATAATTATAGTTTTAATTCCCACTTCACTAAGCTAAATACAATATAATATTCCCGAAACAAACAACATATAATTAATTACAGCCACGAGAGTACTAAACAATAATCGTATTTGATGTACTTTACACCAGGCAGTATTTAATACGATTTTGCCCTAAGCTTTATGAGTCCATTAGTTCACAGCTTTGTCCCCGAGGCGTTCGAATTTGTGAGCTACCAACTCCACAGGAAGATGACATTCTATAGTTCAGTTTTCATTTGTCGGATAGAAAAGTCTTTAGATCTACTTTCACGCATTAATTCGTCAAGTCAAATGATCTGCAGCTGTCACTTTTAGTACATAGATATATGAATCAATTTGTTGACGGTGACCTGGCGGTCCAGGGGTAAGGTGTAGGACTTCTGTGCTGGCGGCCGGGGTTCAATCCTCGGTCCCGGCAAAGATTTATCTGATTACCAAACCCTTCCTTCACCTCTGACAAGACATCTTGTGAATGTGGGGAATACCAGGCCTCCACCGTGGTTCGGATCCCACGTTAAACTGTAGGTCCTCCATTTCATCTCACAATCACCCTACCATTACACATTAGCGTAAGTGCGTACAACCCGAACGGGTAGTAAGACGCGGTGCTAATAATAATAATAATAATAATAATAGTAATAATTTGTTGACGTTTAAATATAATGTAGAAACTTATTTTTAAATTACTTGATTGGCTGGCTTTCTAATTCTCATGACTGTGCAAATTTTACTGCGGTGTCCGCCTTGACAATGACTAAAATAAATAAATGGTACGGATCTCTGCACGAACTTTCTCACTCCATTGTTTAAAAATGGGGATATTTACTAAAAACTCATAAAATAGGAGAAACAAAATAATATATACTAGCAAACCCGAGCCAAAACTATATTATACTTAAGTATAAATTTTTTTTTGACTAGCGGTTTTATATTTTATAATTTTATTTTTAAAGAATTAAAGTCCTCATTAGTATATTTTGACCCAGAAAATATCGATGTTGGGTCCACAAGGGTCAACACTTCATATTAAAATTTCGACTTACGGTTAAAATGTTCAACATTTTATTAGAGGTTGCACATTTTATGGTTATCGCATTGTTATTAAATTCCTCATTTATAAAATTAAACCGATAAAAAAGGTAAATATTGATTATTGAGTCTAAAATGATACAGACAGATCATTGATGTACAAACATTTCCCCTAAGCGGTTTAAGGAAAAAGAACATAGACTTTTTGAGAGACTTACTTATTTGCTTAATCTATGACATTAGAGAATTATTACGTTAAAACTTAAGTAGTATATCTACACAACTAAAGCTCACAAAATTGTATTAATTTATATGCCAATATCTCAGACACTATTGGTTTTATAAAGATATATTTCAAATAAAAGTTTTTTTTATTTTTAATAGTACAACAATTTTGAAATTATAATTAATTTAGTATCTCAAATAGTTGAGGAGACACGGAAATTTCCACTTTTGTAAATTACCTTAAAAGTCATTTTCATGGGAAAATGAAAATAACAATTTTATTTATAATCTTTATCAACGCCTGGATACGAATTTTAATAAAAATCATTAGAGCTGATTTTGATCAAATCGATGATTTCTCTATTT
The DNA here is from genome assembly GCA_902151425.1 of Timema shepardi. NCBI lineage: Eukaryota > Metazoa > Arthropoda > Insecta > Phasmatodea > Timematidae > Timema > Timema shepardi. The sequence goes on along the minus strand of CABFVX010008642.1, from coordinate 2,376 downwards.
GCCACTAAAAAAAATACCCTTAATTTGAGGGTTAAATATCTAATTCCAAAAAATTGTAGGGGCAACCCTATTAAAACCCTAGATACCAAGTTTAAGCCCAATAGGTAAAATATCTTAGGCTCTAATCTGAGCTAAAAACGGACATACGGGAATGCAAAAAAACATTTTTTTCAAAATCAAGAGTCCGATTTTTTGACTATCACAATACTTTATCTACCTGGGATGTAGCGAGAAAGTACAAGATTATATAGTCAGATTCTCATAGGAAGAGACTTTTCATAAAATATAACATTTTCGTATGCGGCCAAAATTGAAATTATTTTTATATTTTTATTTTATAAATATTCCTTATAATTTACAAACTATCTAGGGTTTTTCCTCAACACATTTCACTACTCATTCTGGCTATCGCATAAGTATGCCTATTAATTAAGATAATGGTTCAAGGAGGAGGAAGTTATATTTGTGGATAAAATGTACCTTCATTTTTGGAAAAACATTTGGTAAAAACCATCATCCACTTCAGTGGCCGCGTGGTCTAGCGTGCTACTATCGTGTTGGACTAGAGTGCTGAAGATGGGTAGATAGAGGTTCGATTCCAGTCGGGTGAACTGAGGGTGGCTTTCCCTAATTGATTTTCCAATAGCTTTCCACGCAAATGCGTGTGCATTTTCCCTATATTGACCTTCCTAATCCCTAAACCATTAGTGTAATTAGTCCATAGGCCTACATCCCAAACGGATAGTAAAATCCAGTGCTAAATTTTTAAATTTAAAATGAGTTCAAATGTGGGAATTTGCAACAACACACATAAGTTAATATTTTCTTCAAGAAAAGACTAATAACTACATATAGGCCTATACAAAATTTGACAGCGATTTAACTTCCTGTCAAAGGCAAAAAATGTAAAAGATTTTTCCCTGTACAGTTTTACGTACGAAGCCAAATGTTTTTCTATTCGTTTCAACTATTATAATAATCGAACCTTATTGAAATTCATCCCAGTTGGATAAACCTAAGTAGGATTTTTCTTCAAAAGTATTGTTCTAGAATAAACATGGCGGGTTGGGGTAGAAAAGCACTTTTTATTTTGCCAAATAATTATTAATTATACTCGTATTTGTACAGCCAAGAAAACCGCCACATTTTCTTTCTAACAATACACCCGGTTTCATTACATGGGTGTTACAAACAGTAGCTTGTAGACCCACACATGACAACCGTGCGTGCACGTACACTGCATTCCGCCGGGCAAGGCGCGCACGTCGGCTACTACATGTGCGGTCAGGAATGTGTCAACGCGTGAACCCGATTCTCAACAGGTACAGGTCTAGACACAAAATATTGCAGTCTTAAAAATCAGGGTACACAGAAAGCAGTGCATGTAAATTCTGGTGCGTTTGTTCCAAGCTACCGTCTTCAATCCTACACGTTTCATCGAGTCATTAATAAATTAAGACCCGCGTTAGTGGTCGAATAGTCTAAGGCATCACTCTCGTAATAGACTATACTGCCGATGACGGGAATAACGGGGTTCGAATCCCAGTTGGGTGTAATGAGGGTGATTTTCCCTACCCTTACACAAAAACTTGGGTACACTGCTTCTAGATTAAACTTGCCTCGTTCTTGACACATACGTATAATTAGTACATATATGTCGTATAACCCAAACTATCAGTAGACCTAATGAGCGGTGAAAAGCAAAAGAAGGGAAATAACATCCTCCTGCTATGGTGGGCACGCGGACTAAATGCCAAGTCTATCAAGTCTGATTTTCTGACGACGGAGAGGTCTGGGTACGAATACCGTGTGGGTGTACTCAGGGAATTTAATTCCCTGGGTGGTTTATCACTCTCCCTCCATACAAATAAAGGTGCGTTTCTTTTAAAACGTCATCTTATACTGTCCTGCCTCATTAGCGTAGCTAAAATATGTATGTCCGATACCTTAGCTCAGTCGATAACGTGTCTACCTACTAATATAAAGGTCCCGGGTTCATTTACAGGCATGGTCGATAAATGTATAGTAAGTAAAATGTGGGTTTCCCCCTTTCACAGTGATGTATTAACGGCGGGGGGTTGGATGTTGTTTCCGTTATAGATTTAAGCTAGTTGATAAGTCATGTGCTGATGTAATCAGTCGGTTCAGAAAGTGCACGTTAAATACCTCAATTTTCTTTAAACGCGTACATTCGGACGTAGTGGAAAACACAAAGAAGCAGCAGAGTATAGACAGAGGGAAACAGCCCCCACATAACAATGAGAGCTAGGATATGTTCTCAACAGACGAGTTTTATGCACCCTCTCACGCGGAGCTCTCATAAACGAGGCGACAACGAGAGAGCGAAGAAGAGATAATGACCACCTGCTGACAAAA